>JAVDOI010000002.1:505000-600000 GCA_032191485.1 Leptoclinus maculatus | reverse complement strand
GATAGAGGGTGTCGTATGCTGTCCTCACTGTAAAGCCATTGGTGGCAAATTTGTGATTTGGAGTTTTATGAATTGATTTGACTTCATTTAGGTTAATCTAAATGTGGTCCTTTGTCCTTTGTTGACGTGAGGACATGGGTCTTTATAGAGTTTTCCTCACTGTAAGATGCTCAGGGTCACAGCCACAGTTGTAACACAGACGTAAATGTGTAATGTAAATGTGAAATACTGATTGTTACACACTGAATGGAATTAAAGAACTGAACCATGGGGCTTGTGAGTCAATCTCTGCTCACACAGCATCAATCCAGCCCTATTAGCAATGACAAGAGGGTAAAATACAAATATTGTTACCAATACTGTTATGTCATTTTTCTGACGAGACATCAATAATCCGCCAAGCTGTCGGTTTCTCTCTCTCTCTCTCAATTTCTTTCTTCCATATGTTTAGGGTGTTGATATTTACCATGTGGCTATTCTCCTTTTCCTTCTTTCTAACTTCATGTCTCTTTCTCTCTCTCTATATATATATATACATATATATATTCATCATTCAGTGAAAACTGACCTCAGCAGGAAAACAGCAGTACTGGTCATTTGACAAGGAGTGTTTTTTTGGTCTGGGGTTGTTTTTCACTTTTGGGTCTGGGCCCCTTAGTTACGATGAAGGTAAATGTTATGCACCATAAAATAATATTTTACAATTTTGTTCTTGTTCAAATACCGACGTTTGGTCAGTTTCCCTCAGCGTCTGATACCGAGGCACCCTTTAGCGTCTGTATGAGACGCATCAGGCTTTCAACTAACTCCAATGTAAACCCATAAGCATCATAATTGAATGGTCCGAGCAACTGACAAGAAAGTCCACTCAGGGACGAGGGACAGATGTTTGTATCCTGTGTGAAACAGTGTCAGTTATCACTTATTTTACCTTACTTATGTTAAGTAACTTATGTACTTGATTAACACCTGACACAGTCTCACGGCAGTACGTGAAATAGTCACAAAATGCAATCTATTGTTCTCGAGTTTAGTCAACAAAACCACATAATTAGGTTTAGGATAACTGTCACATCCCACAACCATAAAACCACAATGTGGTGTCGAACATCGGCCTTTCTGTTGAAATTCCTGGATTTGATGGTCACGGCCTGCTGTGATAAGGGGTTGTAACACCACATACACAAGTGTCCACATACTTTTGGACATATAATTTACCGTTACATTTATGGCTTCTTAGTTATCAGGTCTCTCTCCACCTCCTCTGTTTTTTAAAACAATCACTGACACATTTATGCTATGCTATTCATTAAAGGGCAGCAGATGTCTGCCTACCTGTGGGTTTCCTTTAATTTCACCCTCCTCTCTCTGTGCAATATCTAATTTTGTTACATGTAGCCATCTCTTTTTGGGAGGCGTCCATGGTCTCTGCCCAATTGTCGATTTCTATCCCATTTCTCAGGCCTCACTCTGATTTAGAATATCGCTACTAATACATTTATGTCAATTTCTCCTCTCCACTTGGAGGATTTTGAGGTCGAGATCATTGATTGAGCACAGACGTCAATGCAGATCAATAGTTCACTTATGGACAGCTCCGGGTCGTATCGGGCAGAGGCCAGACTGGAAGGCTTTTAGTATCCAAACAGAAGCTGAAAACAAGTTGATGTTCTCAACATTTTTCTTAATTTGACCAATTTCTTCAGTCTTACCATGAACATGCACCCAACCTAGATTAAGTAGGGATTACACACACCTACTCATAGTGCTGTTCCACATGAGATACTGTTCTTCAAAACAACATTTCTGGATACAATTATTTGCATTTTGCAGGCCAAAGACAGTTTTGAGCACTTAGCAAATACTGATATCTGACAGCTACAGTTAAAGCTAATTTAAGCTGCTGAAAGGGAAAAGTCTGTCTAGTGAAACTACAAAAACACTTGAGCTTTACAGTGTCATCATTAGACAATGGAGTACAAATATGGGGATTGCAAATTAGTTACATGTAAACCAAATTAGCATGCTAACACTTATAAAATGTAAAATAATGAACATGGTAAACATTATACAGAACGGACATATTCAAAATGTACACTATAGTGTACAACAACACGAAGGCTCCGTAGTCCAAGCCAAGATGTCAAACTTTATTACTATTACTTTCAACCACACCAGATCCACTCCTTACGTCTTTACCTTTCAAATAAAGGCCCTAGACTTACAGTGTAACTGCAAATTCACTCTGAACGATTCGCTAAAAGGAAACTCAATAAAGTAGCTAACAGTAGCTTAAGTTACACAACAATTTACCGCAGACTGACTGGTAGTTGGTCCTCCTCCAAAACGTGTTGCGACTGTATGAATAGTTTTGATGTGACGTATTTGTAAGTCAGTATTTTGCATTTTTGGGTTGTTTCTTTGAGTGCTAAAGTCCTTTGGTGGGGTTTTATTTTTAGTTATTTTTTTAGAAGTTTGCTGAAATATATAATAGTTTTTGCCATAAAATCGACAAATTGTACATTATTACAAGGTTTAAAATGTACACCCTCGAAAAAAGCAACCTTTGTCTCAAACATTGTAAACAGTTAGTGTTCTACAAGTATTTTGTTAATCATCTTTATGTCTAACTATTCTCTTGAATGTCCATTAATTCTCTCTCTGTGTCTCTCTGTGTCTCTCTGTGTCTCTCTGTGTCTCTCTGTGTCTCTCTGTGTATCTCTGTGTCTCTCTGTGTCTCTCTGTGTCTCTCTGTGTATCTCTGTGTCTCTCTGTGTCTCTCTGTGTCTCTCTGTGTCTTTCTGTGTCTCTCTGTGTATCTCTGTGTCTCTCTGTGTCTCTCTGTGTCTTTCTGTGTCTCTCTGTGTCTCTCTGTGTCTTTCTGTGTATCTCTGTGTCTCTCTGTGTATCTCTGTGTCTCTCTGTGTCTTTCTGTGTCTCTCTGTGTCTTTCTGTGTTTCTCTGTGTCTCTCTGTGTCTTTCTGTGTCTCTCCCTCCAGAAAGCAGAGGGTGTGTTAGGTAGCTAATGGCTGGAGGCTTTTTATTCCTCCCAGCCTCTAATGTGGTACACACACACACACACACACACACACACACACACACACACACACACACACACACAGATGGACACATACACACCCAAATCCCGCTGTGACATCATGATGGAGTGTCAGGTGCTGCTGGCTAATTTCTGCCTCGGCGTGAGTGTGCAGGAGAGGTAGAGTGGATGGGTATGAATACTAAACAGCCAGCTAATGATATATATTATGTGTGTATGTGTGTGTGTGTGTGTGTGTGTGTGTGTGTGTGTGTGTGTGTGTGTGTGTGTGTGTGTGTGTGTGCGTGTGTGCAGCAGCTAGCTAATGATATCTATTTTCTTAGTGAACAAGCCCACTGTGTATCTCGATTCTCCGCAGAGGCAACTGCTGTTTTCCACCTCTCCTGCTGACTGCACACACACACACACACACACACACACACACACACACACACACACACACACACACACACAGTGCTTTCTGAAGGTAGAAGACCCGTATCCCCATAAACATTCATCCTGCTCCCACAATGCATTTAGGCAGCCTGACATACAAAATGGCTGTGGCTATAAATGAGTGATGGTGAGATTCCAGTTGGCACGTGGTTGTGAGGTAGTTTTACTGAACAGGATGGATGTGTGTTTCTTTTTCTTTTGTTGTGTTTTTTTTTTCACAAGATATTGAAGAAAACAGAACAACTACATCCATGTCTTGTTGCTACAACTTGAAGGCACCCATATTTGTAACACACACATCTTAAAGTGGGGTGACGAGGGAAAGTTTGCAAGCTGAAGCAAAACCAATTAAAAAACGACGTCAGGATTTGCCAGATCAGAAAAAGCTCTAACATTAATATGGGTCTTTTATGAAGGCGATTGTAACTCGTAAAATTAGGCAGCTTTTTCAGTGGCCTTGTAAGCTTCAAACTGTGGTGCTCTAGGTAACCCTCTGGTGTCAATTTGGGACGTATGAGGGACGGTGTGTCAGTTTTCTTCAGTTTTCCTAACCACTCGGTTAGGTTTAGGAAACAATCGTGGTTGACATTAACTTGACTGACTAACGAGTCACGTGACTAACAACTGACGAGTCATGACAAATATAAGTCAAGTTTGGTCTTAGTTTCACACAGGCCAGGAAACACCGGTCACTCTCTTGAAAGTCCTGTGTTTTATTTGACCCATCGATCACCACTGCCGCCAGCCCTAAGCAGACCCTCACGCACTTTATACCACCTCAAATGCATTTTACGTCCACTAATGCTGTTGGAGGGTTTACTTTGGAGTTAGTTAAAAGCCCGGTGCGCCGCATACAGTCCTTAAAGGGACCTCCGCGCATCGATCTCCAATGTGAGGGGCACTGACAAAGCGATGGTATTTGCAGAACTGGATTTAGGAATGGGTTTTAATCAGCCAGGCTGCTCTCATCCATTATTCGTAGCTATACCTACGAAAGATAATGCACTGTAATTCGTAGATATCCCACAGAATCATTTCATATGTTATCCAAGTAATCATGAACGAGGAAGTATAAAGACTGCAATAACCAACACAGGGTGGGCGGGACAGACGGTGGATGTGTTCCACAAACGATGATCTTTCAGCCAGGAGACAGCAGTTAGTTCCCCATGTGAAAGGAGAAGTTTGCGTTGATTTATTTGTCACGTAACTTGCGTACTTCAGTAACAGCACTTTCGTAGTTATTTACACCCAAACAATGATCTTTTCCTCAACCTAAGTGGTTTTGTTGCCTAAACCTAACGAAGTATTTCATGATTGTTTCCTAAAACAAGTTTTCTTGTCTAAATCTAATTTATTAGATTCCTGTGAAAACAAGGACCGTTTGCATGTAACGAGTGGAAATTGACACGTGTGGACATGTTGCTATCTTTCTCAGGAAAACGCGTGAGAAATTAGGAGTCACTTTTTGGAAGATATCCTACAAACCGTTGTGTGAGGATATGTTCAATCAGCACACCAGTCAGCATCCTGTTACCGGTGTGGTTTAGGTGTGTGTGACACGACACAGAGGGGCGACTGAGAGTAGTTCTTCATCGAAAGCAGAGCAAAGAATGACACTGAGGGATTTTTCTCGATGGAAAGGATGTTGTCGCTCTTCTTCCAACTGGCTTCGGCAAGAGTTTGATTGACAGACGGATTTCATCCATTAACCTTTCAGGTAACGACGGGTTCTCAGGTAATCAGGTTTAACAAGTAAGAAAGTCCGTTGATCTGGCATCCTGTGTGAGTGAACCTGTCGTTTAAAAGCTATCTGCAATTTAAAAAACGATTGTAGAACTGGACATCAATGTGAAGGAAAGATGTTTACTGTTTTACTGAAAAACATATGTTTTTATTCTAGTAAGGCAGCCCCTCTTCTGGCTCTCTTTCTCTGTTCGGCACATCACTACTACCCCCCATGTCCTGACCTTTGACTTTCCCTAGTGATGTCAGTCCTTTGGCCTGAGGCAAATTGACTCTCTGGAGACATGGATACAGGGACCCTCTGCTTGTCTGTGTGTGTGTGTGTGTGTGTGTGTGTGTGTGTGTGTGTGCCTCAGATGGGTACATATAAGAGTTGTGCATGTATGTGGGTTTAGTGTGAGTATAAGTCCCTGCTCTGTGTGTGGCCCTGTGTTTGGCCCTTTTACACACAGGGCCTGCTGCTGTCACATAATCAGATTGTAATATTCCTAACCCAATTATCACAATTCTATTCCAGATGATGACTGACGGAGAACAAAGTCAGTCTGTCCCTTACACACACGCACGCACACACACACACACACACACACACACACACACACACACACACACACACACACACACAGACACACACACACACACACACACACACACACACACACACACACACACACACACACACACACACACACACACACACACACACAGACACACACACACACACACACAGACACACACACACACAGACACACACACACACAGACACACACAAAGGGATCATTGCTCATTATCTCTCTCTCTCTTAAATGTATGTAGTGTCAAGCTCATAAAATGCAAGAGGTTCTGGCAGATGCAAAAACAATCTCTCTCCTCTTTGACTCACACGCACACACAGACACACACACACTTCGCAGGATGCCGTTCATCACTGTGGCAACAGCAGCAGGGTGGGAGGCTGACCTTTCACCCCTCGGGAGGTCAGGTCCCAGGGGTCGGCATGGCAACGATCCCTGTTGTTTGAAAAGGAAGACATGCGAGCATCTGGTTTAAAACAAGGAATGTCTGTGTGCATTGTGTTTTAGGTACCTATATACATGTTTATATATGTTTACTGTAATACTGTATATGCAGTATGTGTAGTCCTCTGAATTGTTGATCAACGATTTTTAGAGCATATTAGAGCGTCAGCTAAATAAAAAAAGAAAATATATATATATATATAAATTAGTGCTGGGCAACGATTACAATATTTAATCGCGATTAATCACATGATTTGTTTGCCATTGATCGCATTGTTATGCGCAAAATTCAATAATGAATTCAAAAGTAGTGTATTGCGCACTTTTATTTTAAAAGTACTGCTATATGAACAAAAGTGCAATAATATTTGGTTTGCAAACACTTTAAACAAATAAGGTGCTTTTTAACAGCAGTATTCCCTTTACACAGTAGCAGTTATAATACAGTTATAATGATTCTGATAATAGATATTCAGCCGGTGTTTGTTAAATTCTCAGTAGCGATAACTAAATGATATGCTTATTATACATATTCCAAACAAAAACACTAAATATATACATACATATGCAATGCTGATTACCGTAATATGTGTGGTATTTGTTATAAATGTGCATTGGTACATAGAGGGTGATAAGAAGCTGTACTGGAGGGACTTAGGACCCAGGGGAATGTAGGTGAATGAAACAGGAAGAGACGGAAGAGACTTCACACAAACAGCTGTTCACCGCTCGCTGTTCTAGTGTTAAAAATATCCGCTTAATAATAAAAAAAAAACTGCATTAACGCGTGATCAAATAATTTTCGGCGTTAATTAATTAATGCGTTAACGCGATAATAACGTGTTAACTTGCCCAGCACTAATATAAATGTATATTTAAAAACTCTAATATATATATTAGAGTTTTTTCTAAAGCTCCATCAGGTCACCGTTTCAAATGTGCACGCTTCATTTCACATTCATCATGTGACAAAATGAACGGGTACAACATTTGGCTCCTACATTTGCCATAATGCAACTCTGTGGTAGTATTTCTGTGTCTTCAGTTCAAACTTCTCAAGCCAAGGTGAGATGATATCATCAACGTTATATTTCCAATCTTCAGATAGCTCCCCTTCAGTGCCACAGAAGACCTCGTGTCACTTCACTCAGTACAAATCCTGTCAACAATAAACTGAACCGTATGTGTAAAATCGCTGCAGTGCCCTTTTTAAGTTGAAGCCAAATGTCTTAAGTTGGGCATCCCCAATGTCCTCTAGAAGTTAGTCCTAACACATCGTATTGAAGTGAATAGAAAACCTTCTTGAAATTATATTCGATCTATTCAATACAAGCCTCAGAAGCTCAGTTATTCTACCACTTTATTTCGGCAAAAAGGTTTCACAGAGAGCAATGCTCTTAATTCTTAATTATTTTATTTAATTACTTCCACCTGCCCTACTGTAAACCTGTGATTCCTGCCATCACCGGATCACCTGACTCCCCCATCTCTTCCCCCTCCCCTACCCCATACCGTCCCACTTCCCCTTTATTCCCCACCAGATCTTCTATTGTGCTTCCATGTTACTTTTTGTCTCTTGTTTGTAAAATTAGGAGATGAGGACTCGTCTAAATACGGGCCTGACTTGATACTGGGCTGGACGTGGCAGCAGATGACACGCATACAGTAGAAACATGCAGTTACATTCAAAAAGAAAAGGAAACCCGGCAGAGCTCAAAGCTTAACTAGCGTTCTACACATGGTTAAACTTGGTCGAATGACAATGAATTGCCTCCACAATAAAAGCCCTCTTGCCTCCACAATAAAAGCCCCAGCCTCTTTTAACAATTTATTTTTGTTTTTGGATTGACAGCACCGCTTCACCCCTTACGGCTCCAGCGCCCTATGCGTCCTGCCAGCTGTCCGTCACATCAGCTCCAACCGATGACCCTTTCCCATAACCCCTTCCTCCCACACATACACACACAGACACACAGACACACACACACACAGACACACAGACACACAGACAGAGAGAGAGAAGAGAGAGAGAGAGAGAGAGAGAGAGAGAGAGAGAGAGAGAGAGAGAGAGAGAGAGAGAGAGAGAGAGACTCTAACTAAAATGGTGTCAGTGTTAGAAGTATCAATCAAAATGACAGAAAGACAGACAGGAATTACTCACACACACACACACACACACACACACACACACACACACACACACACACACACACACACACACACACACAGCCACACACTGTCTCTCTGTCATGCACCCATGCAGACATATAATCACTCCCACCACCACCGAATACACAAAACACACACAAACACACTCTCTCTCTCTCTCTCTCTCTCTCTCACACACACAAACACACACACACACACACACACACTCTCTCTCTCTCTCTCTCTCTCTCTCTCTCTCTCTCTCTCTCTCTCTCTCTCACACACACACACACACCTACACACACATACACACACACAGAAGCAGCCAGTGTGAGTATGAGTGATGGTTGCAGCTCGTGTCTATCCATTACAGCGGTCCGGCTGCAGACAGGTGAGCAGGCTGATACATGAGCAGGGCTTTATCTGCACTCACCGACTCCCCACACCGTTTCATTCAGCAGCTCGCAGCATTAACAGCCCCCCCACCCCCACCCACACCCCCACCTCCACACCCCCCTACACACACACACACACACACACACACACACCAACACAACCTTCATCTCCACAAAGGAGAGATTGCAGCTACGTTTTAAATATAATTTCACTATCAGAACTTCATATTAATGGCAGCTGAGGGAGAAACACGAGGCGGGCGTTATCTGTGCTCCGCACCGGCCCGATCGCTCTCTGTTGGCTTTAATTGGTAATCATACACGCGCAGCAGGTGAGGAGCTTGTTTCTCAAAAAATATGTTTACGTGTGCGGCTCGAGAAAATATGTTTTAATTAAAAGAAATGAATTTCCTCAAGTTCATAATTCAAGTTAAAGTATAGAGCGCTTTCAAACACAGTGCTCGCAGGCAGGTTGAAAAAGTAGCTATATTTATTGGGGTGTCACCTTTTTAAGTGATCTATATGTCACACTGAAACCAGACTTACTCCATCACGTTTAATACACTAGCTTCAAAATTTAAGGCAAGACACTAAATGTAAATAGGGTACAAAAAAATGAACTCATGCATATCGCCAAAAAACTTGTTCATTACTTATATTAGGCAATTATTTTTTTTTGTTTAACAAGTTTTCTGAAATGTTATGTTCAAATATGCAAATGAGGGATTCTGTTATCAAATATGTTTTCCAGAACAGAAATCTGAACATCGGATAAAGCCAGGAGACAGATTATATACATAAGATGAAGTGATGCATCCTCACAACAGTTTATATCATATCTTATGAAAGTTGGAAACATGGCAAAGGCCGTAACCCAAGATGGCGACGGCGAAATCGTTGAATTCGTGGCTTCAAAATGGCAGTCCACTAACCAATGGGTGACGTCATGATGACTGAGGCCACTTCTTATATACAGTCTATGGATTAGACAAAAACCTAATTGGTTAGGCGGTGTATTGGGTTAAAGTTCACTGTTTTTAATACTTACCTATACCCCTAATTCTTCCCTACATGGACTTTGTCACTCTGTATACTAGGTCACCTGTCCTGGCTGAATGGTCACGATTATGTGGATTACATACAAATTGGTTTTTCAAAGTTTGATTTTGTGTACTATTTCTGGGCTCGGACCAGAATTTTTCTTCACTGTTGGTTGTCTGGCAGCTACTCCCTGCCAAGAAATAGTCCAGCACATAACACCCTGTAAAACCACAGTGTGTTGTTTTTACACTTTTTGTGCACATTAAACATGTTAACATTTTCTTACCATTAAACGGAGCCAGTCTAGCTGTTTCCCCTATTTCCTGTTTCCAGTCTTTATGCTAAGCTAACCAGCTGCTGACGGTGGCTTTGTATTTATTTAGTGAGTGTTTTTTTCTCTCTCAGTGTATAGATTAACAATCGATTGTTTCTTGTTTCTTGTCAGCTCAATCAAAATAGAATATGTTTTACAATCTCAAAGATAAAAATAAAAAAGAAACATGGACAGGAGAGAATCAATAATCAAGAAAGAGATGGAGGAGTGTGACAGAGTGAGACCAGGGATCAGACAGAGAAAGGTAGAATTAAGGGGTAAAAGTGAGGCGGAGAGCAAGTAAAGTGAATCGACAAAAGATTTAACGATGATACAAGCGCACACACACACACACAGAGGGTCTGTGCAGTGTCAGGTTTTGGCACACACACTCCTGTTTTAGTGTAATGGATGGCTGTGTCACACACTAAGCACTGTTTAACTTCAACCACTTGTGGTGTGTGTGTGTGTGTGTGTGTGTGTGTGTGTGTGTGTGTGTGTGTGTGTGTGTGTGTGTGTGTATGTGTGTGTTTAAAAATTGCTTTGCAGGTGTGTGTTTGTGTGTGTTTGAAGATTTATGAAAAACTGGTGATGCTTTGTGTGTGTGTGTGTATGTGTGTGTGTCGTATCCATCCATCACACCTGAATGGCGCTGATTGCTGACAGGAAGTGCCCGTGGCACTCCTGCTTCCTGATTGGCCAGTCCCTGCGGGCAAACAGCATGCACTGGGGTTAAATGGAGAGGCAAAAAAAAAAAATCGCAAGCAGACGAAATTAAACACAACTTATGAAAACAGTACTCAAAACTGCAACAGCGACATCGGTTTTCTGGGTAATCGAGCACTCAGAAGTCAGACAGTTACCACCTGCTGCCACTAGAAAATAGCAATGTGAGAAGATACCTGCTGGATTTTACAGGTTTCATAATCTGCATTTGTTCTCATCCACATCACACCGTGTGTCCTGAACTCTCTTACAACACATCTGATCCGTCCCTGGTGATCTCCAGCAGACATGTCCAGACGTCCAGCATTCATCCAGTCCAAGAAGGACATCTGATCATAAACTTTCACCTCCATGAGGAGAAGAATTCCTCTGTGGGGTCGAGGAGTGGAGAGTAAGGAGGAAGTAACAGTGACTCCATTGTGGGATGGGCTTTAAACCAGTCTGTGAAACACCATATCGTCCCATAAGATCCTTTCCTCGACTGCAAGTTTATGATAGAAGTCAGCAAGGAAGGAAAAGAGGCGCTCAGTATTTTATTAATTTCATTTATTTTTGTTTTATTTAGTGTTACGTTTTTTACATAAATTAACAGTTTTTAACAATAGTATGCTAAGGTGTAAAATGGATTATTATTAAATAAAGGTTTGTTAGTGGTTGAGTTTGAGTGATCCCGTTGTCTTGTCGGGACAAGACTTTAGTGTCCGAAGCATTCGTCTTTCCGTTTAGTCCAAATAGTATCGACCAATCACGTTCAAGCAGGCTTTGGTTGAGTGCAGGTAAACAGTCCATGTGGAATGAAAAAGAGGAGGACCATTTGGCCGAAATGTAATCTCAGAATATAATAACTATTTATAATCTTTGGTTTATCTGTCGTCCGACGATATCTGATGAGTTTCGAGATGGAGCGAGATAAAAGTTCACAAATTCTAAAAGATGTAAATGTAATGAAATTGTAATTTAACAAAACCCAACACAAAATTACTGTAAATAAGACCGTAATCTGCTACATCAAAATTAAAGAAAAAAAGGAATTGGGCCACATAAAACTGAGCACCTATAATTTCATCACTGGATGACCTGACAGACTTGTGCCCAGTGAGGAAAGGTGGTGAGACAGGGCATGAGGACATAAGGTGTGATTTGAATGAGGAGACAGGGTTGACTAGCACCGCTGTATTTCTATCTAATCTGTAGCTATCCATTCCTCTTATTTACAGTGAAAAACGTTGCTTTTCTGGGATTACTTTAGGAAAATAAAGCCTTTCTGATTCATTTCTGCCCGTACCGCTCTTAATGGAATCTTGCTTTATGCCAGGATTTTGGATGTGAGATTAACTGAATGCTACACACAAAGAACTGGCCTTTATGGCAAGGTCACATAACAAAGCGCTCTTAATTAATGAACTAATTGTTGCTGATAATCAGATATATTTATGGTAACTGAGACATGGTTGACTCCAGCAGATTTTTTTTTTAAAGAAATGTTTTAAGTGCTCTCTGCTGTCTTTGGTGTTTTTTATTTTGTTTAAAGTCTTTCTGTATTCTTCTTCAGCCTTTCTGCAATGATGGTCAGAGGACTTGAGCTGAGGCGGAATCATGACGAGGAAATGTTTGGATCTCTAATGCTACGGCAAACCAATGTTCTCAAAGCTCATCAAAGTTCTTCATCTTCTCCGCCCATCCTGTGTAGTTAATGTTCCAGACAAGCGAAAAACCTACCGCACAGAACAGTTGAGTGAGTAGCCAAACTAAGTTATTCACTGTTGGTCCTTTTTTTTGATCAACTGTTCTCAGACTTTGTCTTTGGTGGATGGGTGGGTCAGACAAACACAGACATTCACCCAGAACACCGCTGTTCGTGTCCCATGTGAAACCATGTCAACCTTTTACTTATTTCATTTTGTTACGTAGTTTTTGTGCTTAACTAGCGCTGCGTATACAAGTTCCGCAACAAGCGGACTTACTTCAACCGAAACCATGTTCTTTTCCCCAAGCATGACCAAGTAGTTTTGTTGCCTACAGCTAACCAAGTAAACCTAAAAACTAAATAAATCACAAAAAAACTGCATGTAATGACACACCGTCCCTTCATGGTGCTTTTAGATTTGAGCGCTGCTTTGGAAACGTTTGATCAGTCCTCTCTCCTGCACTGTCTAGAATCCTGGGTTGGTCTGAAACAGCTGTACGCCTGCTACAAATGCTGGATGTTGCAAAACCTTTTCAAATCCAACAACGTCAAAACTGGGTCATGGTCACCATCCACAGACAGCTTGGTTACCTCACGGAAAATATGAATGAGGCTGCTAGAAATTTGTCACATTAAATTGTAAATTGGTGAAACATTTGATGCAGAATTCTGTTTTGCTGCTCAAGTAAAGACTTTTGTTCAGTCATGCTTCTTTCAGCTCAAAGAAATCTCCAAAATCCGATCTTTTCTGTCCTCTCGCCTGGATTACTGTAATGCTGGTCTCAGCTAGAGCTCCCTTCACCGACTTCACTCACATGAGTCCTGTGCTACCCAACTTACACTGGCTGCCTGTTATGAACCGTATTGATTTTAAATTGTACTGATCAGTTTAAAAGAATGAAATGGCCTTGCACCAAATTATATCTAGGATTTATTGACCCCTTATGTGCCTGGGAGTTCTCTTAGATCGGTGGATGCAAATGTAACCGGGCCTCTGGCTGTTAGAGCCCATTAGAGACTGTGGAACACTCCATTGAAACCAGAAGGGCCACAACATTAGCATCTTTCTTCTTAAAACTTTCTTTAATAGGAAATAGGGATTTCAACCCCTCAGGGTTTTAATGTTTTTGGATCCGTCTGTTTTGGTTTTAATAATAGCAATCCTTTCATGAAATTAAATTGACACAGAATTCAATGTAAATGAAGTAATGAATCACATTCCGGCTTTATATGAACGTTAAAGGTCAAAGGTCACAGTGCCTGACACAAAGAATGATCATAGAGCAGAGACACAGGATGAGTGCAGGAGGCTTCTCTCTCTCTCTGTGGTCTGTCTTGCAGAAGCAAAACACAGAAAATTACTACCATGAATTATTATGGTAATAGAGAATGCTTCAGGCAGTATCATACAAAAATACATTGATGTAGTTTGTCCAGGCAACAATATGGTTCAGGTCAGTGTGTGTGTGTGTGTGTGTGTATGTGTGTGTGTGTGTGTGTGTGTGTGTGTGTGTGCTTGTTCCTAATGAATGTAATTTTTCATGCTTTCACATTGTCTCGCAAGTCAGTTTGTTGTATGGTTAAAAATAATCAACCCCTTCGTGCCCAGGATTTCATGCATTTTATTTTCAATTTGATACATTTTAATCAGTAAGGACATGGACACTTTCCTATTCTTTTTCCTGAAAACCTTTATTTAGTTGTTGTATATATATATATATATATATATAGAGAGAGAGAGAGAGAGAGAGAGAGAGAGAGTTTTTATTATCATAGATCAGTTTAATGTTAAATCAACCTGCAATTTCCATTAACAACATTGAGTGAGTTAATAATTTATCATGAGCTTCAAATTACTGTCCAATAAACGCATCAAATTAAGTGTCTTAAGAAATATTGAGACTTCACAGGATGCATTGTACTGTATAAACCTCTCTAGAAACTATAGTGTTTGACACAAAATGCATTCAATGACATCTTTCAAAATTCATGAACTGTTTTTCTCATTCCAACTTAACCACCAAACCTCTGTGTATTTACACTTAAAAAAAATTATATTTAACGTAACACAAAATTATATGACTTAGATCCGAAGGCTACATCTACTCCTCTACTACAGTGTTTTTTGTTGGGGGACAAATGTCGCCTTGTTCTGGTACAAGAGTTGAGCCTCAGAATCAAGTGTTCAGGTCGCATTAGTGCTTTTTGGATGGGAGATTAACTGTTGTTCTTAATGATGCTAAATTTGATATTCAGAGCATTAAAACAGCGGCAAAAAACTATTTACCATATAGTTAAAGATATAGCAGACATGTTTTATTGTTAGTATAGGTGTAGTCGGAGAGGTCCTGAAAACAAATACAGTCTGGAATTATGGAATAAAATTATTTTTTTATAGCACCTCAAATATTCAGAAATTAGCTATTTATAACCTGTGTAGTAACCTGATCCGCCTGATGGTTTGTTATATGGAACCATATGAGAAGCAATTATTGGGAACATTTTTCAAAAGAATGCTTGGCAGGTTATTGGATAAACCATCTGTCAACAAACTCTTATGTCAGCCAGTCGGGAGGAGAGCGAAAACATCTTTTCCATCAAGAAAATGATTCAGTGTCAGTCTTTGCACGAAGTCTTTGAATGAAACAAAACTCTCTCTTTAGTTCTAATACAACTGCTGCTATTGCTGCATCTACGCCAACATCTTCAGAACATCACTGTTCTTTCTTACGGTACGGGATTACTTGAAGACTGACCAGAAGGATTTTCATGTGGTATGTTATCCCGCGCTTCTCGTGTGACCTCACGACATCACGAGAATCCATCTGCTGTGCAATGTATGCTTTGACATTGTGAAGGTCATTACAATGTTTGATAAACTTGGAGTGCTTTACCTCTCTCTGCAAACAAAAGTCAGGTAACGCAACAAATCCCATTCTTATTCATTGTGGAGAGGTGTGGACCAATATCCATCACATGCGTAAGCTGTCACATGATGTACAGAGTGTTATTGTGGCACATTCCTGCTGTATTGGGAAAGACCACTGTATACTAAAAACTGTGGCATTCTAACGACATACTACTATACTATTAGAGATCAGAAAGATATATTTATATCCTGAGATTTTATCGACCAATTTGGTCTTAAAGGTTAAGCACATCTTTACATTGTGGCATATTTGGATTTGCTGCCACACAGCTTCACACTTTTATAAATTAACAAACAGTTGTATTACTGATGACTCATCTACTGTGAAATTGTTATGTCAAAGAGATCTGTGAAAATAATTTCAACACAGGAAATCGTCTTGACAGAATACGGTAAATACAAGGATGCAAAGGGGGTAATTTTACAGAATATAATATATTACATAGATATTATACTCCTGTAAGACTTCACAGAATTAAACGGATACAAATGAGAGCTTTCTTGCTTTTGGGAATTTACATTATTGAGACCATTCTAGGTCAGAGTTGTGGAAGTCATCGGTCTTTGGTTTGGGTTAGCAATCCCTGAGACTCCTGATTTATGTTCATTCAACGTTAAAAAAAACGGGATAAGTTGAACGTTGATGTCTTGAACCAGAACTATATTTCATAAATATGTTTCCAATCCCACTTGCGCAAAGCACAAGCCCACGTTGATAACATTGTGAAATGATTGGTTAGGTTCAGGCAACAAAAAGTACTTCTATAAGGTTAGAAAAAAACATCAGTTTGTGTTAAAATAATAACGTATTGACCAGTGGCGGGCCGTCAGGGCCTGCAAAGCCTTCTCTGCTGGCCTAAACAGAATCACAAAAAATATATATATATATCTTTTTAGAGCTTTTATCGAATAAGATTTCACCTCTGTGTCTCTAGGTAGAAGAGAGGCCCCAGGCCTGCAGACTCACAAGTTGCATCCATGTGTAGTTTAAGTGAATGGGGACGATATTGTTGATTGTCATAGTGTTCAACCGATCAGATCTTTAGTTTGACATGTTGGGCGTATTCTTTGACGTGTCAGAGCCCGCTAGTCCCATACTAGCCGGCCCACAACTACGTCAACATTAGTGCAGCGATTGGTCAGTGGGCGAGCACGTGACTATCGTGAAACGAAACTTAACAGCAGAGGCTTAGTCGGCGTTGTGAATCACTTCACGTGATGCAGCTCAGCCAATCAAATATGTCCATTCTGACAAGTTTCCTGACTCGAGTACCACACACCGTGACACAGGGGGCTGAGACGAGGAAAGAGATTGCAGAGCAGTACGTTTAATGTTTGGGTTGTAAAAGTAAAATCATAAGACGATCTCCCAAAGAGACGAATGGGCCGCGGCTTGTCATTAAGGGATGATGGTGGGTCCCACAGCCAGACCAGCTGAGAACCACTGTCCTACATGAGCACAGAAAACATTATATTTTCCTGAATTTAAGCTTCTGCATTTTCCAAATGCTCTAGCATTATTCAAACGTATTGTAAGCCTCGTACCGAACTGTTTAATACGAGTACGTACATAGTTACAGCCTTGGAAACGAATAATAGCTGTGGCGCCATTATGTGGTTATAAGGTGGTATTTCAGCTGCATGACAGCAGTGAAGGCCTGGGTATAAAATGCACGGCCCGCCACTGGTATTGATGTAACAACGCTGTGTAACAAAGCAACGTAACAAAGCAACGTAACAACGCAGCATAACAACGCAGCGCAACAACATGACAACGTAGCGTAACAACATGACAACGTAGAGCGACAACGTAGCGCGACAACGTAGCGCGACAACGTAGCGCGACAACGTAGCGCGACAATGTAGCGCGACAACGTAGCGCGACAACGTAGCGCGACAACGTAGCGCGACAACGTAGCGCGACAACGTAGCGCGACAACGTAGCGCGACAACGTAGCGCGACAACGTAGCGCGACAACGTAGCGCGACGTGACGTAATTATTGTAAATGAATAACAATCACCCCTCACAAACTTTATTAAAAGTGGAACAACAGTCTATTACTATGATTACTTTTGGTTTCACCAGAGAGACACAACAGAAGTTACCTGGGTGAAAGTCCTGTGTATGTTTGACCCATCCACCACCCCTCCTACTCTCTGCATTGCTAGCTGTATCACGTCGATTGCTTTGACGCAATGCAAAAATGTCATTATTCAACGTATCCTCAGTTTGCAGAAATGTACAATGTCAACACATTTTTCGCGATGGTTTATTAGGTGACAAATATCAAAAATGAAACATTATCAAAACGTGCCTTCTCAGTTATTATGATTAGCATGATTGCTGCCTCCAGAAATATTCTGAAGCATTATAATATAGAAAAAGACAAAAAAAGACAAAACAAAAGAATTGCCCAATATAATCCCCATTAAATTTGTTAAAGTACATTATTATTTGTAGTTGCAGCAATTCAACTGATAGTATTTTTGACTTTTAGACAAAGAACATTATATTATATTATTCATGTCCTTAAATTAGGAGGAACATCGAGCCAAAGCTGGTCTATTGTTATGCAAATCACATCAGGTGAGCGTATGTGTGTGTGTGTGTGTGTGTGTGTGTGTGTGTGTGTGTGTGTGTGTGTGTGTGTGTCAGATAGCATGTAATGAATTCATTAGCCAGCATGTATTAACTGGTCATTTGCATAAGACTACAAAGACAAAGCTGGGCAGCCAACAGAGATTTGATTTACATGAGTGTGTGTGTGTGTGTGTGTGTGTGTGTGTGTGTGTGTGTGTGTGTGTGTGTGTGTGTGTGTGTGTGTGTGTGATTTTACGCATTCATGCTGGTGCTTGTGTATGCATGAGAAACAGAGGGAAGAAAAATCAGGAAAGAGTCCAAGGGAGAGAGAGAGAGATCTAAATCTCAATCTGCTGCACATCCTTAAAATGTATTATGTTCTGTGTGGTTCTAGTGTGTGTGTGTGTGTGTGTGTGTGTGTGTGTGTGTGTGTGTGTGTGTGTGTGTGTGTGTGTGTGTGTGTGTGTGTGTGTGTGTGTGTGTGTGTGTGTGTGTGTGTGTGTGAGTGTGTGTGTGTGTGTGTGTGAGAGAGAGAGAGTTTGTCCTTGTATGTAGATGAGCCTGTCGACTATGTGTGTATGTGTATGTGCTTACAGAGGTAGGTATGTCTGGACTAATGAATTATGTGAACACTTACATGAAGCAGAATGTTTGGTGCTCAAGTCGAGTGAGGCATAACAATGGTCTGAACCTCACCTCATTTGCAGATTATTTTTTTAAATAAGCCTTTTAATCTTAACAGTATGTTTTTGTAATCATATTACCTTATGTAATTATTATCATATAAACGCAATGTTAAGCAATGTTGTTGTTTTTTGCCATCAAATGGTATTGATTTTGTTGATTGAGGGCAACTGTGGCTCATTGATAGAGTGAGTCGTCCTTCAATCAGATGATCGTTTCTCAGCTCCGCTTGTCCATGTCCATGTGTCCTTGGGCAAGACACGCAACCCCAAATTGCTCCCGAAGGCGTGCCATCGGTGTATGAATGGTTGTGAATGTGAATTAGTTTAGTCTTGACGGGCAGGTGGCACCTTGCAGCCATCAGTGTGTAAATGTGTGTGAAACATATGTAGTGTTAACAAAAATTGTCATATTAATCAACTATGTGAAATACATGAATGAAACAATAATTTGTGAAATCATTTAAGAAATTATTCAAACTTAACATATAACAAATGCTATTTCATTTCAGTTCATATTAGACCTTTTTATTTAAAAAGTCAGTTTATTATTTCACGTCACATTATATTTTATAATGCCACTTTAGCCAATCACATGCCCCTCTTAATTTATAGCAAGCTCAAAAACTACCAGATTTAGCCAGTTAGCACCTGTTAGCCAGAACAACAAAGTAATTCTGAACCATTGATCGAACTGCTTCATCTTCCACGAAGAGCAGTTGAGCCCAGCAGACACATTTGATATGTCTGCCACTGAAACTTATACCACCACCCCACAACAATGAAGTTAATGGAATTTTTGATTATGGCGCTTGTCCTCTAATAATCACATGATAACATTAATCTAACTAACAAGTGACTCCAAAACAAAAGAGCATGAATCTAAAAAGAATCTAAGAGGATGGGTTGGATGGTGACTTGATGAGAATACATGGGAAGCTCAAAGACTGATAACACGAACAATTCATCACAATAGAGAGTCAAATAATACAGTTGGGAGAATGAACAGTTGTCATTTCAGTGTGAGCAAAGGACACCTCTGTCTTTGGAGTTTGTTCTTTTCTTGATCATTATCATTTCTCAAAGGGACGATATTCATTGGTTTCTTGGATGACATAATCTCAGCCAACCTTGGGTCGGCGTTAGTTTAACCAATGTCACGCTAGCGATAATTGTGTCACAGTTTTTTCGGAAATGTTGAAGTGCCCTCTCATCTGCATGCCAAATGACCTCTTTCACAGCCATTGGCAGTTGGGTCACCTGTTATTTATGGTTGTTTATTTGGTGATTTTTTTTACCCCTCATATGCAAAGACCCGCTCACCTACTCTCCCTCTCATTGACTGGTGCTCGTTGCATTCTTCTCAGAATGTGTTAAGTTTAATGGTGGTGAATGAGATTGGTGGAAGGTTGATAGGGTTAACTCAGATGTGGATGTTTTCACAAAGATAGAACTGGGCGGTATGGCCTAAAATTTATATCACGGTATAATTTTGAAGCACGGATGTTAACGGTATACATCACGGTATATTCATTTTCCCTAAAATGTCAATTTGAATGATTCTGAAGGGGTGAAACACTGGTTTGGCAACTGCATGGCAGCTATTACTGTACTATAAGCTTTATAACAAGGACTTGTTTCTCTTAGTAGGCCTAAAAGTATTTTATGGACATTAATGCGCAAAAATGCAATAATATATATAAAAGAATACAAAACCTTTTCTCCATGCTCGACTACTCACTTTCTCGTTTGAAGAGGACACAATCTTTTGCTTTCCTTATTTTCCCGAACATTATTTGAGCTGATGTAAAAAGATTGATTATATTACCACTCGTTGCAACCACTGTCTATCAAAATACTTTGCAGATTACCATTTTCTGCTTGTTGCTTTGAAAACCCGATCCACGTCCTTATAGTAAGTCAAAATTCATCAATGGCAAATTCATAAAAGTGTATTTTCTATACCTTTCATACCTTCCACCCCAAGACAGCAGTCTTCTTTGAGAGCTCTCATATATAATTACAATGTGCTGACTATGGGAGAAAATGGTGCAATGCACGTTGCCTATATGGATGCAATGCATTTAAAAAATTGAATGTGATGTACTATTTAAACTTATTTGTTAATAATTGTTTTTATGGCACACTGATTTACAAGAAAATTAGAAAAATGGCAAAAAGGTTGCTGACCCCTGCTGCAGACTCAAAGCCGTTCCCTTACAAGGATTTGGTCATGAGATTGTCCGGGAAATACTCTGTTTGGTTTAAGTGAGGGTTGGCACCTGGGTAGAGCCTGCAGATGGAAGGACAGCACACTTATTACACCGCAGTCACGTAGCGAGTTTGTAAATGGTAATAAACAACCGAGTCGTTCCACGAACTGACGGCTCCGGCGTTAGCCGTTACCAACAGAAGTTCCTGCACCCCGTCGCTTCTCCAGTTCGACATTTTTGTTTTTGCAAATGACCCTTCTTCACACTCGGAGGTTCGTCATCTTACAGTTTAGCACCAGCCGCATGCTAGCAACGTCTTCAACACAACCACTCGCTCGCCGTGAATTCTCCAGACAATGAGCGGCTCTATTCACTCATGGGCTCATAGTAGACATTACACAGTCTTTGTACTCCGGAGCTAGCAGCGTAAAGTCCGGTTAATGTCTGGACCTTCGCATTCTCATGTACAACAACCATAACAGCAATGTACTTCATCCATTAAGTGTTTTGGTTTGGTTTCTATCTGTATCTATTTGTTGACCTAAATTAAATGAAAATGACGCTGGGCCAACTGTTCCAAAATCAGGTTGCAAAAAAAGCAACATGGCGACGGCAAAATCGCCGAACTCGAAGCTTGAAAACGGCCCTCTGCAAACCACTAGGGGACGTCATGATGACTACGTCCACTTCTTCTATGGTTAGTAGCTGGTACTGCCATAAGACTTAGCAGAAATGAATCCCTGGGACTAAACAACAAATCTCCAAGTGTCTTGTCTTCAACGCAACCTCTGACTGATCTCGAAACTTACAAGGAGCAAGTTCTTTTAGTTCTGTTAGTTCTTTTAGTCCATTTCCTGAATATTCCAGAATATTCCAGAATGAAAAGAAAATAGACGAGTCATGAATTATAGGGATAAGCATTAATGTTTCCGCTTGTACTAAAACATTTTCAACACTTCTTGGCCTTGCTTGTTGCCACCCAGAGTGATTTACATCTATTTGCATCTCTTGGTGCTCTTTCACTGAAATTATGAGAAATGTGTACTGTTATGATTAGCTGCATTGGCTTACAACAAAGCTTTTGAACTTGTTGGAATGTCTTGGATCTCTCTCTTTTCTTACGAGATTACGAGGTTTGTTTGATCTAAGGCGCTCTGATCATCTTTCCAATGTGCTTGAAGCGAGCTCAGAATCTCTTAGTCCAACAAAGAGGGAGTGGAAAGGGTTAAGACGAACAGGCAGTCTTCACTTTAATCTTCATAATGGAAGCTAAAGAGGACTGATGATACCTTCTCTCTCCTCCTCCCATGCCTCCCTCCGTCCCTTTTCCCCTCCCTATTTCCACACCTCCATCCTTAACCCCCTGACCCTTCCTTCTTTACTGCTTCTCCGCTCTCTCTGCCCTCTATCACTCCACGCTTCCTTCCATTCTTTACCCCGGTTCTCTCTTTTCTCCACCTCTCCATTAGCATCCCTCCACCCCTTCTCTCCTCTGACACACAGTGACAAATAGATTCTTGCACGCCGCAGTGTGGTTTGAGTGTGTGTGTGTGTGTGTGTCATGAAGGATGTAGATTTCTAGCTAAGCATTGTGGGTACATGTGTGGTACCCTTTTGTTTGTGTATCTATATCTATCTTGGCATGTATGTGGTCTTTGTGTGTGTGTCTGAATGTGTGTGTGTATGTGTGTGTGTGTGTGTGTGTGTGTGTGTGTGTGTGTGTGTGTGTGTGTGTGTGTGTGTGTGTGTGTGTGTGTGTGTGTGTGTGTGTGTGTGTGTGTGTGTGTGTGTGTGTGTGTGTGTGTGTGTGTGTGTGTGTGTGTGTGTGAGGGCTGTAGCTCTGTGACAGTGACTGATAGCCGGTCTTGGTAAACGAAGCAGAACTTTCGTTATTAGAAGATACAAGAGATGGTTAAAAATCCTGCTTAATGGAGAAATATGAAGGAGAGGTATAGGCAGGGAAGAGAGAGAGAGAGAGAGAGATAGATTGTGAGGGAGAGAGGGAGAGACATGATATGGAGAAATACATAAGGACAGATGCAGCAAAAGAAAGGAGTGGTGAGAGGAGAAAGGGATGAATGGAAAAATTCAGAAGAGAAGATTGTAAAAGCAAAGGATGAGGTGGAGGACTCGTGTTCTTGAATCAAACATGTCTTTTATGCTTTCAGCCTCCTCCTGGTAGCATCACACTTCTTGACCAGTGTCGCTCCAAGAACTCTACACCTTTTGAGTATCTTTGTAGTCTTGGCATAACGAATTGTACGATGGGGATCAGGGATGCCCCCCAAAACCCAGTTCTAACTTAGTAAAAACCTGGAGTATTGGTTTGGTCTAGAGTTAACGGTTGTGCGATTGGTGCTTTAGCAACATTTTACTCGAGTAGTCACAGATGCAATAAAAACCTTACAAGTAGGAGGTAATACCAGAAATGTATCAAAACATTTGGCCAACAAGCAGAACATAAATTTGCAGAAATGCACAGTTTTCCGTCCTCGTCCACTACAGGAAACATTAGCAATGCAATATGGAGTTTGATCATAACAATAGGACAATCGCTAAGCTAATTGTTTAGCTGAGAATGTGTTTGAAAGATTTTGGAACTTCTTGTATTGCTGTTCACAAAATAATCAAAAAGAACAGATAAGAGTATCGATAAGAGTACTAGCATCGATAAAATCCAAAGATACCCGTCCCTAATGGGGATCAGCGTGCGTTCTTTACTGGAGTCTCTTCTTGACGGCATTCGTTCATGGTGTTGGCCCTGCTGACACCTACTGCTACTACCATTTTTTTATTATTAACATTATTAATTCTGTTACCGATACCATTAACTGACTTTGCTCCTAACAGGTTTCTCTGGATCGTGGTTATATCTGGACCCTGGTCCTTCCTTCCACCATGGCCCTGCTGACACCCACTGCTAATATTATTTTTATTATTACTCACATTACTATTTTATATTACCGATACCATTAACGCACATTACTGACTTTGCGTCTTCACCGGAGTCTCTGTGCTTTCTCGCCTCGCAGGTTTCTGTGGATCCTGGTTATACCTGGACCCTGGTCTTGCCTCCTGCCGTGGTTCTGTCATATGCATTGAATGTGTTGTAACTCTGTTGTTGTTCATTCTGTACACATGACATCGATTGCACTTCTGTCCATCCTGGGACAGGGATCCCTCCTCTGTTGCTCTCCCTAAGGTTTCTTACTTTTTGCTCCCCATTAAAGGTTTTTTTGGGGGAGTTTTTCCTGTTCCGATGTGAGGGTCAAAGGTCAGAGGAGGTCGTATGTGTAAAGATTGTAAAGCCCTCTGAGGCAAATTTGTGATTTTGGGCTATACAAAAATAAATTGAATTGAATGAAATTAACAGCCATGATAAGTCATCTGTCGGAGGCAAATACGGAAACCAAATGGTCGGTGTCGTGTCTCTGTTCATCTTTTCTCTCCATTCCCTTGTAAATACACAGTCTATAAGCTTGTTCGAGCATTCTGGTAGAACTTCGGTGATTTACAAAATATACATATGACAGTACCTACAACTAACGCCATTTTGTTGATGCAGTTAAATATTAGATATTTAGTTGACAATATTTTACATTTCAACACTTAACATAACTA
This sequence comes from Leptoclinus maculatus, assembly GCA_032191485.1. Lineage (NCBI taxonomy): Eukaryota > Metazoa > Chordata > Actinopteri > Perciformes > Stichaeidae > Leptoclinus > Leptoclinus maculatus. The sequence goes on along the minus strand of JAVDOI010000002.1, from coordinate 575,404 downwards.
ATTCAGTCGGGATGAGGCAGCTCGAAATTCGCCGTGACCGGATGTAAGGAAACTCCTACTCACAATATTTATAATTCACAATAGCTAGCAGGTAATTGTGGCTGTAATAACCACACCTTGCATTCATTTAACAATACAATTCTATATTATATTATATTGTGAAATATCACTGTCATAGCCTGTGAAATAAAAATAATTAAATGTTTTGTGAAATAATGTTACATCTCCTAAAATATTGTAAATAATTGACAGGGTCTTCTTCTGATATAACATTTTTACAAGAAAATATTGGGGATTAAAAAAAAAGTGTAAACCTCCACAGTTAATATCAGAATTAGTTCAAGTTGCATTATGTTGTAAAAGTAAGGCAACTAATTACTCTTCATTTGACTTGACAGTAACAATGTAGGCTGTATACTGTTTATTTAAAATCTGTCTATGTATAAACATCAGACAGAATGAAGTCAGAGGAAGAGGTGTGTGCATACAGTACATTTCATGTGTGAACCTACAGTATATGTGTGTCTGCCTGTTTGTGTGTATGTTGATGGATAGCCCTCATCCCTGGCTTCCTGAAGTCGTCACCTTCTGTAACGAGGGGAGGGAAGCGAGAGTGGAGGGGCGGTTGAGTATAATACGAGAGGAAGAGACCGAGGGGAGGCCACGAGTCATACGCAGAACACTTTCACATTTCATATCCACTATGACTTACATGGATACAAAATATAAGGCATCTGCTTCAGTTTTAAATGTAATTCAAACCAGTGATGGCTGCTTTTTTGGCCACATGGGGGCAGTGGAAACACTACACTGACATATTGTTATTTTAATATGGCTGACTTTGCAGTGTTAGGTAACTAGCTTTATGTAACAGAGTTACGTAATTTAATTACAAAATAAATGAAATTGTCATCAGTTACAGTTAAAATATGTAATTGATTAAATTACAGTTTCTAATCAAAATGTCGGTGATTACAAAAGGGTCACAACACAATATATAATTTTTTTTTAAATGCTTACATGTAAAATAGAACATTCATTCTGTTGATCTGTGGGTTAGGTAAGTGTATATTAAAAAGATTTGTTCTTATATTTGTTGTAAATTTACATCCTGGCAGAAAGCAGTAAATCTCACTTTGCAGGTTTCCATGGCCCTGCCTGACACCATTGCTACTTCTGTTGTTATTAGTCACATTTCTATTGCTATCACTGCTACTGTCACTGCTTTTAGCATTATTAATGTATTATATCCACTGCTGTTATTAGTATTAGTCATAATTCTTCTACTATTATTCTGCTATTATTAGTCACATTTCTATTACTATCACTGCTATTACTTCGCTCATATGTATCATTTATATCATATGGATTGACTATGTTGTAATTCTATTACGTTCATTCTGTACAAATGTCATCTATTTCACTTCTGTCCATCCTGGGAAAGGGATCCCTCATCTGTTGCTCTCCCTGAGGTTTCTTCCCTTTTCCCCCCAGTTCTTCCTTTTCTAATGTGAGGGTCCAAGGATGGAGGATGTCAAATCCACAGATGCGACATCCTGTAAAGCCCTGTGGGAAGGACTGTAATAATTCCGTCCAATCATATCATTCGGCTTGAGTGAAATGATTGGATGGCTGTCCACTTACCTGCCTACCTACCTGCGCACACTCTGCCCCTAATTGCACTCCTTGGGTTGTCTTTTTACACATCCTGCAAACTTGGAGCAAAATAATTATCCTAAATAATTCATTTGAAGGCCACCTGATGAATGTAAGTCCAATTCCCTCTCCCTATAGCTCTGTGTTGGTGAAAAAGAAATATCTGTCTCTTTAGCTGATAAATGCTCCACTACGTACACCAGCTGGCTGCTAACTTTGATTGTCTGCTGTGAGTAGAAAAACCAAAACAATGTGCTGAAAGACACCTTAAACCTTACAGACCTTAAAGCTTCATAGAGCTGAGGGTTACTTTTTTAAACCCTATTCATTTATTAAAAGATTGTGATCATTCTATATCCATTCATCAATACAAGTGACACCTTTAACATACAAGTAAGTCATGTGATCCATTGTGATATAGAAACATGCATGCATGCTCTGACCACTCTATAATATTCTTAGGCTTTTTGAAGCTCAAATCAGTCCAGCAGGTGGTTGAGTTGCACTTCACCAAATTCACCACAAGATGGCGAAGCTTGACCGAGGCATGTGCACCCAGCGCTTTAGTGACCTCAGCTGGTCACATGAGGGGCGAACTTCTCTTTTTCCTCTTTCTGTCTTTCTTGCTCATCATCAGTGCATCGAAGCTGTCTTTTTTTTGTAAATCACGTTCAACATGTTTTCATGTGTCAGCATTTTCAGAGAAAATTTGTATATTGTGGTGTTGTAATTTGCAGCTCAGATGGAGGTCACCAAACTGTAACTGACACACTGGTACCCCTCCGGTGATGTATGTCAATCTTTCACAACTTAGAAAAGTAGCTGTACTTCCACTGCTCCTATGAAACGCTCCAACTGTTATCAGTGAGGGCGATACATTCTCTGCGATTGCGTGTCCCTTTATATCTTGTGTCCATCTGTGAATCCAGCCTCATTTTAATACAGGAAATCAAAGACAAGGGAGCAAAGAGCAGCTTATTCCCTCTCATGAAAATACAGTTTAATGGCCGCCACAGGGATCTAAGATAAAGAGATGGGGACGAGGTGGATTAGGATCACAGCAGCGCTATTGTTCCCGATTTGCATGACGCAGTGCTGACAAAAAAACGGGCACCTTTTTCTGTCACCAGCTTCACGTCCTGTGGATGTTTAGTGTGAGCACCTAATGAAATACCAGTTTAAAAAGGCACTGCAGTGATTTAGCACTAGACTTCCATGATATTAGTTGACTCGCACGGGACAAATTAATCAAAGAATGGTCTAAATTGAAGTAACAAAGGCCGTGATATCCTTACTTTTAGTTTGAAATGGAGGTCTTGCTCCACAAAACACTGGATCCAAAACCTCCCATTGCAGGTTTACGACATCAGGTGATTTCTTGAATTTGAGCCTGCTCTCTGTGGTTGAACATATGCTAAGCCACTAATCATTAAATAAAAACTTGCAGAGTTCACTATCACGAATAGCCCCTACAGATGAGACAGGGCACAGTTCAGTTTTGGTTAAGGGACGACGTGCATGTTGAACCTCTCTAATGTGTGTTTCAAGGCACCCCTAAAAATCAGGATTTCAATCGTGTGTGTGCACTTGTATAGCTATCTTTGTGAGGACCAATGTGAGTTTTAGACCTTCAGAGGGAAGACTTTTTGGAAAAGTGAGGACATTTTGGCAAGTCCTCACTTTGGGACTGGTCCTCAAAGGCCTGTTTGAGAATAGATTTAGGTTAGGGTAAGGGTTAGGTTTAAGGTTAGGCATTTAGTTGTAATGGTTACAGTTAGGGTAATGGGCTTTGGAATGCTACATTTAAAAGTTTGTCCTCACAAAGATAGAAGTACAAGCTGTGTGTGTGTGTGTGTGTGTGTGTGTGTGTGTGTGTGTGTGTGTGTGTGTGTGTGTGTGTGTGTGTGTGTGTGTGTGTGTGTGTGTGTGTGTGTGTGTGTGTGTGTGTGTGTGTGTGTGTGTGTGTGTGTGTGTGTGCGTTTGTGCGTTTGTGCGTGTGTGCGTGTGCGTGTGTGTGTGTGCGTGTGTGTGTATGTAGTTTTTGTGAGCGTGCTGAAGATTATAACCTGGTTGCTTATTTGCTTCTGTCCTACTTCCTGAAACAGTCAGAGATATGAATACATACTGTACAGAGGGCAGGTTGTTCAGCAGCACCATCATCCATTTACCTACAGGTGATCAATGTGAAACCAAAAACATGTGTTGTGCATTTGAATTGTTTGATACATAAAGACATATATGAAGACAAATAGCCACTAAAATAAAAAAATAAATCTAGGGAGACACACTTCTTGGAATCAGGAAGTTGAGCTTCTATGACAATTTTTGTTATTTTGCTGTGCGACCGTCACTACAAAGGATAAAATAATTGCCGCTTTCCATCTGGTACAGCGTGTGTGTTTTGTGGCCAGTGTTTGCAAAGCTACTTGGAAAGTGTAGCAAACTGAGCTACCAGTTGCATTAAATGAAGCTTCACTACACTGAAGCAAGCCCTCAGAGAAATGTAGCAAGCTAAGCTACAGCAACATGGCCCAAGTAGTTTCATTAATTGCATTTTTTTTACATAGAAAAAACTTCATGAAGTAAAGTCACTGCTATTATTTAAAAAATAAATATATATAGGCCAAATATAAATATAAACTAATTTAATTATATAATGAATAGTTAGTAATATGATACAAATTATAATGCATATTTTCAAGTATCAATGCACACTTAAGCCATGGACAGTCATGCATCTTTCTACCATAGCAATATCCCCATGCATGGCACTAACGTACATTGTACTACACTAAAGCATATTAACATAATTAAACAGTGTATGTCTGTGGCATGACCTTTTATGCATTGTGTGTCTGTATTTCTTGCAGCAGACACGTTGTAGGCATCAGTCCAAGGATTTGTCATACGGTGGTGCTTCTGTCGGCTACAGCAGTGTTTTTCAACCTTTTCTGAGCCGCGGCACATTTTTTACATTAAAAAGATCCCGCGGCACACCAGCAACCAGAAACGTTACAAAATGACACATTTTAGCATAATACAGCATATATGCCAGGGGTGTCAAACTCAATCCCAGAGAGGGCCACTATTAAAAATTGGGACTACGTTGAGGGCCAAATAGAGTCACCATTTATTAAACAGGATAGAAGGGATATTGGACAAAGTGCAAAAAGAAGAATGTTTAGGTAGGCTACATTATTTTATGCATATGTGCCAGAGCCAGATGTTTGGCATCTTTTCTTGGCTGCCAGTTCATTAATATCTGGGGTTAGGTTCTGTGGAAACCCTCAAGATGGAGTGAAGGTGTGCCTGTGTGGGTTTTTGTTCATCTTCATCACAGAGAACAGCTGCTCACACAGGTATGTGCTTCCAAACATGCAGAGCATTTGAGCAGCATGTAGGCGGAGTTAAGGCATCGTTTCGGGGGTGAAGCTTGGAAACTGTGCAGCGCCCTCAGAGTCATACTTTGCCTTGAGTGTCATTACACTGGAGGTCTATCAGCTCCATAAATTTCTGAGCTCCAAAGTCGGCAAATCGCCGAATGAACTCCGTGCCAAGTGCACCCAGTTTATCAGCAAAATGCGCATTTGGGAACACAGCGGTGGAGACTTTTACTGCATCACACATGTCTGTGATCATACGTCCCCGTCCCTGAAGCTGGAGGTTTAGCGCAGTGAGATGCTTCGTTATGTTGCACAAAAAGCCAGCTAACATCGCCACTTTTCGTCCCGGAGCTCTGTGGTATGGCGGGCCAGTTATGATAAACATATATTCATTTCTGGCGGGCCGTTGTACCGAGGGCCGGATATATGCTGACAATTTAATGACACGTCTCTAAATGTGTTGATCCTTACTAGGCTTTTCATCTGGGTTATTTTGTCCAGGGCCCAGTTCAGAGTCTGCATTTTTCCTTTTCAAATATTTCTCCATCGCTGTTCGTCTTGTCACCGCAACCATATACTGTCCTAAATTAACAAGGTCATTACTGCGCTACCTACTGCCACCCACTGGCATGGAAGAGTATTTATTACTTAGCCAGCCACTATATTGCAGCTCAGACGCTCAACAATGGCAAATTATTTGCAACAATATTGTGAGTTCAGCCAAAGCCCTCACAAGTATAGTAAGGTTTGTATTTGTGTGTGTCTTTTTGTGTCAGAGGGAGGGGCCAACCACTGCACCTGTAACTCAGCACCTAGCAGAGGACAGACAGGAGTGAACGTGGACGGGAAACTAGAGAGCACTAGAATAAATGACAAACCGGTCCAGAGGGACGGTGATCATGCTGTGGTGTGGACTGCCGCCAACAAGGCATTTTAGCTCTCACTTGAAGTGTAACTTCTAAACCCTGCAGCAGGATGACAACACCAAGCAATTTATCATTCCTAGTATAATGTAGTTCTGGGTGAAGAATGGATTATGGAAGAAACGGGGATTAAAAAGGTGAGACAGTTTATCATTAACCCATAGAAGCACAGACCTCTCCAAGAGCTACTTTTACATACAAGCACAGAAGTATAACAGAGATCAGCAGGACGGTCGAAGTTGAATGCCGTTTCACAAAGCGTTTTTGGGGGGGCTTGAAGGCTGAATTCAGAAGTTGAACAAGTTTTGGAGTGAAGAGGCTGGACATTGATCCTGAACCCTGCTGAAGTCAACCACAGCTGGAAAGAGACATTTCAAACAGGTGAGTCTATGGCATTGCAAAGTCAGAGGTGGAAAGTAACGATGTACTGTTCTTAAATACAAGTACATATTACCATGTTATGCTACTTTATATATGTCTATTCTGCTACTTTTGTCCGACAGCTGAACTAGTTTCTTTTCAGATTAAGATGTCACGCAAAAATATCACTGAATAAATGGTCATGTTTACAAGTACTGTGCATCCCCTTTAAAAAAATATCAAAGCCTAACGAGCATGTTCCCAATTTGGATTCGAGATTTACTCGAAACGTTAGATATTTTCCTAATTTTTTTTTTCCGTCAAGGTCAACTTTTGTGAACTTTGACTGACAAATGTGATAATCCTAACAAGCAAGCTGGTTTCATTTAAATAATAAAATAAAGTGGTCAAGATGACAAATATTACATAAAAAGCAAAGATTAGATCAAAAAAGAAAAAAAGAAAATTCAATGCATGAATTGGGACAAGAGGGGTTGCCTTACAGTTACATAATCATTTGTTGTGCTGAAGTTTATACATACAATCCCTGATTTGAGTTGATATTGGTGATTTGGGACTTTCAAGAGGTTGCGAGGCAACTCCAACAATCAGGAAGACCACAGCAGAGTTGGACTCTCCAGCAGGTAGATTGTTTTGTGATGCAGTGGTCCATGATGGTCGGTTCACTAGTGGCAACAATGTAGTATGTTGGTTCTTCCGCGTGGGTTGAGGATCTATATTGCAGTATTTACTAAAACTTTATGGGGACACACAAAATGACAAAGTATCGTGATCCAGTTCACAATAGGCCTTATCTGAAAAAGCACTTGGCTCGGAAAGGTCGGCCGACCTCAAGCCGGTCAATCATCAATAATAATAATCAATGATGGACGAAACATGTATCAAGGTTAAAAAACCATGCAACTCTATTTGATCTTGATTTTTTGACACATGCATGTATCTGACCAGATGTAAAGACGACGCAGTGTTAAGTTATTTTATAAACCCTTTTTTTTTTCTACAGAAAAGTAACAGGTTTTGGATGTACACGGTTTCCACCAGAAACGAAATACTTCTTTTGGAAAAACTACATGTTCATTCCCCAATTCACACCAATTCATACAGTGATGACAGGGGCTACCATGCAAGGTGCCACCTGCACATCAGGAATATCTAACATTCCATCCCATTTATACACCGCAGGCACAGTTACAGGAGCAATTTGGGGTTAAGTGTCTTGCCCAAGGACACATGGACATGGACTAGGAATATTGTATCATCCAGGGAGCATGAACAGGACTTCAGAGGTTTTGTCTTGACACCTATCATTTCTCTAAAGGCAAATCCTTTAATTTGATCAGTATTATAAATGCAGTGGTAAATAATGTTAAGGTGGGATATATCAGGCTTTGGTAGGATAAGAAGTTGCTAATTGTGAACTCTGACCTTTGCATTAGGGACAGGAGAACATGGTCAATGTTTCATCACTGAATACAAACGAGCACATGTTCACCTCTAAGCCGCTGAATAATTCTAACTTCTGCTGATGATTGTGATACATTTGTTCTTCTTTCGGGGTTTGCTGTTTAGTGGGAATACAGTAACAGCTTTGACCCTCACTTCGCATGTCCGTTCCCATGTTTACAGTGTAAATGCTGTTGTACAACACACTGAATGTTTAACATGCGAGTGGGCACATTTGGCTGTTTTACATTTTAATTCAGTGGATGGATGAAGAGTTTTAACTAACACGTTTGGTCCAGTAGTCATTTACCTGCCTGGCATAGCAACCTTTGAACACTCCCTCCCATGTTTGATCTCTCTATGTCTCTCTCTCTTTCGCTCTCTCTCTCTCACACACACACAAACACACACACACGGGTGTTGTCTTTGTGTTTCCAACCACAACATGGTGGTTGGTAACATAGTGACAACACCCAGACAATGGTACCCGCAGTGACCACAGACTGTTTACAAATTGAAATGTATTGATTGTTTGCTTTGAAAACACTTTTAATCGTCTTCTGTAGTTGTAATAGTGGATTATCGTAATAATCCGCCATATCATTTTGTTGCAATCTTTTGTATTTCATTATCTCTGCCAGGTGTGCGTGTGTGCATTTGTCTGTCTGTCCACAGCTAATATAGCATACTACTGGACCCATCAGCCTGATATGTTTTGTGCTCATTTATGAGTGTATGATCAAGGACCTCTCGTGGTTGCGGTGATTCAAATTTTTTTAATTGTTTTTCTTTAACTGATTTGTACCGGTCCAGCAGTACTATTTTTTCATCAACACTGATGCATAGATTGTGGCTTGATTAGGCAGTGGTAGCGTGTGTGTAGCTAATGTGTGGTTGAGCGAGAGAGACTGTGGCTGTGATCAGGGCAGACAGTTGCTGGCGATGGGAGCAGAGGGAAAGGTTAGCAGTGAAGATGTCTAGTGGCAGTAAATGTACAGCGATTTGGCCATCGCCATCTTGGCTTTTTGCAACCATTGAACCGAAGTGACCATATTTGGACTGCGGAAGAGTGACGTAGAGATGCCGTAAACAGGCAGCGACCTGCCAATCACAATAAACCCGCCCTAAAGCATACCCTGCTTTATGGTCTATTTGACTCTAATTGGACCATCATTTACTAAATGAACATCATGCTGTATTGAAGAAGACTTGAAACTAGAGATTGAGACCATAAACTCATGTTTACAATGTTTACGAGAGAATAAATCAAGTTAGAAGTACGATCATTTTCTTATAGACTTCTATACAACCAGAGGAGTCGCCCCTGCTGGCCAGTAGAGAGAATACAAGTTTAAGGCACTTCTGTATTGGCTTCACTATTCAGAACCTGGTTTAGGCACGTATTAAAAATAGACTTGAAGCGTATTTTCTGCACTACAAGCAGCAAAATGGCCGCTCCCCCGCAACCTCCCTCCCACTGGCAGGCAGTCAAACATAGAGCGGCTAGGAAGTCGATACTCTCGGTCACTTCAAAGTTGTATAGAATCTACATCAAAAGGGACAAAGGGAGCCAAACAATAATCAGCAAGCTGAGCGTATCACGTCTTCATGAAATAGAAAAAGAGAGAAAGGGAGAGAAGAAAAGAAACAATAAAACAATGTGGGTTAGTTTCTGTTTGCTCAGCTGCTAGAAAAGGGGCCAGTAGGCAATCAGGAGCTGACCTGCAGCCAGTTTGCATGCCAGCTGGGACAGTTAGCTGAAGTTGATCTTTTTTAAAGTCTGAATAATGGAACAGTTAACCAGGTTGATTTCTAAAAGAGGTCACATCTTAGAGTTGGTAGATAATTTCTTATTTTTCATATATTTTTTGTATTGCTTTCCTCCGTTATACTTGTTGTTGGTTACTTATGTTCATTGTTTGGTAGTAAAAAACATCCATGTAAGGGACTTATACACTGTAGAGTATGTGTACACCGCTATGGACATACTGAGAGGTAGTTTTGGTCTGTTGTTACTTTTCCTATCTTGGTCTCAACCCATTTATTCCAAGTAACGTTGACACTTGGGAAATTCACTTGTTTGCTTTCTTGGCAAGACTTAAAGGTCCAGTGTGTAGCGTTTAGGGGGATCTATTGGCATGAATGGAACATAATATTATTTAGTATGTTTTCTTCAAAATAAGAATTGTGTTTTTAGAATGAACCATTTTTATCTACATAAGGAGTGGATTTCAATTTTTTGCACAAAATCCTACACACTGCATCTCTAAGACCTGAAGATCTGAATGCTAAACATGAAGCTAAAGACCTCAGGAGATTAGTTTAGTGTAGCATGAAGGATCAAGGAGAATATAGTGTGATTCTGTCCAAAGTTAATGACTACAGTTATGCTAGTGGCTCTGTATGCTGCATTTTGACCCAGTGGTGCTTTGAGATTAATGCTAACGTCATGCTAATATGCTCACAGTTACAAAGTAAACATGCTCACCATGTTCACCATCTTAGTTTAGCATGTTAGCATGCTAACAATTGATAATCAGCACAAAACATACATATATCTGGTATATCATAAATAATTATATATATATGTCATTCTTTTGCATAATGTAATAAATTCAGCTAATGGTGGAAAAAAAGAGTTCTCTCCTTGACTTTTTAAGGAACCCCAGTTTGACATGACACAGGTGGAGTCCTTCATTTAAAGCAACTAGACTTTGTCTGTTTGGTTTAAAGCCTCTTAAATGTCTATACATAATTATCCATGTTACTTTAATATGTCCCATAATTATTCAACACGGGGACAAACAAGTAGACTACTCTCAAAGCACAATGCTGCCATTGCACGTCACATGCACTTGTGGGTGACCGCTCCCCTTGGTGCCCATATGTTTGAATAAACCGCGGCAAAAGTGCCCTGTTGGATGCATCTACGGGAGTTGAAGAATGATGAATTTCCCTGTAGGATACCCTTCCAGTGAAGAACACATAGTCTCTGCGTTCTAGTGCCTCACCACATGCAGCTGGTGCCCTTTATATTTATTTTCCGTCTCTGCGTTCTAGTGCCTCACCACATGCAGCTGGTGCCCTTTATATTTATTTTCCGCCCCTGCCCCTCAGACAGCCTGAGTCCGCCACTGATCACATGTGTCCTTTGCAGCACATCTGGAGGAAAGCCTGAAACCAGAAGAGGTGTAAACTGTTATAGCAGCACAGTGATGACTACGGTGTCTCAATCATACATTACGCCAAGGGGTATTAAATTAAAATTCAGCGAAGTCCAGTTAGAGAGAATGTCCTTATGCAAAGGTCTGGAACATCACAGTAATGTCTAACTTGCGCTATGATTTAGTGCCATGTATATTGAAGTAGCCAACAGTTGTATTAACCTATGTATGTAGTCAACTACTGACTGTCAAATGAAATAAAGAATGTTCAATTGAATAATACCTCAACAATATTTATTGTCCGTTTTTAAATTGAACTGGATGAATTATGAATAATAAATACTCTAATAATAAATGAATGTTCTTCTCTCATTTCAAATAAATTAAGGGCTGGATTAAAAAAATATATAATACATAACAGAAAGCTTTTGAAAAATGTGCATCTTAAAATAAAGTACTTCATTTTAGAAAAAATAATTGAACTGAATTGTCCTGCAGCTTTAAATTTATTTTATTCAGGCGTGAAGTCATGTCAATGCAGGGACTTTATCTGTGGTTATTAAAACCACTTGTTTCAGCTCAATTCCTCTCTGTTTACATCATTGTTGGGAAGTGAATTAATGTATTGATTCTGATCATATTGGGATCTTAGATTGTTTATATACAGTATATACACAAATCCTTTGAGCAAAACGTACATGAGTCGGTACGTTTGCTCAAAAGATTAGTGCTTTGTCTCTTAGTGGTGCTTCACATGAGATATACTGGTTTCAACTGTGCGTGGGAACATTGAACAAACAAGAGTCTGTCCATTCATGGTTAAAGACTCTGGTTAAGCTGTCCACTTATCTCTTTTTCAAGCACACCATGTGAAATAACTTCTCTGACTCACATAATTCTCCTACCGTCCGCCTATTAATGACCCCTGTGTTACACGATCACATATGGCCGCAAAGGATTTTTATTCGCTGATCATCTCTCAGAAGCTGAATGAACAGCAGGAAAGATCAGCTCTGTGAAATGTGATCTGACACACACACACACACACACACACACACACACACACACACACACACACACACACACACACACACACACTTACATACATACATAATCTACATATCCATTAGCCTGGCCTCATATGTGTTTCTCTTTCTCTATAACACACAAAAACACTCTCTGATGTGACACACACACCAACACACACCCTGTAACCTGAGCATGTGTGCATCCACAGCATATGGAGACTATTGAATTACACTGAAAAATTAACAGTGTCATGGGTGGACAGGTAGGTTATCTGACACACACACACACACACACACACACACACACACACACACACACACACACACACACACACACACATTATAACAAACACATACATAACACAAACTCATATAAAGACAAGAAAGAGAAGTATATTTTTTTCTCTACCCAGCCTATTTCTTATGTATTTAAACCTTCTTTTTTAACCCTCTCCTCAGCCCTCCATCCATCCCACTATTCATCCATCATGGCAGAGCCGTCTCCAAGTTGGTGGAAGCTGACTTTCCTGAGGAGGAAAAAATCCCAGCCCAAGGTCCTGTATGAAATACCCGCAGAGTTTGTTTCCAATGCCGCCACGGGCCAGCATGGGTCCGTCACAGCCGCGGGAGCTGACGCCCACCCGGAGGACGTGGCGCACGACCCCCAGCTGGACGCCCGACTGGAGAGGATCATGGATAAAACGACGGCGAGCAAGGGGCGCCATGTCAAGGTGTCTCACTCCGGGAGGTTTAAGGAGAAGAAGAAAGTGCGAGCCACACTGGCAGAGAACCCAGAGATGTTTCCTGGGGGTGAGCCTTCGAGAGATGAGAACCAGCGGGCTGGGAAGTGACAGGACACGCCAGTATTCTAAAAATGAATTGCGATGCATTCATAGGGAGAGTTTAAAATGGGCCGTTAATGTTTACAGCTCTCTTCCCTTGTTGTCAGTTGATGGAACTTTTAACCTTAACATCTTCTTTGGAAGGGCACCAATTTCAAAATGACCACTAAGACACTCATCAGAATAAGTGAAATCTAGACTTTAACTTCTGACTTGAAAAACATATGCCTAGTTTATATTTCTATAGAGAAGTTTCCCATTCACTTCAATACAAAAAAATACATCCAAAGGCCACCCGAGGAGTTGCATCGTGAGGCACTGGTGGTGGTTTCTACTTCATCCACTTGATAATAAAACAATGGTGATTGTAGGGATTGATCCTACAACCTTTCCAGTACAAGCTCTCCAGCTCTCACTTAGTCCGCTGTCTAAGTTTAGATGCAACGGTATCAAACCTGTAACCTTTTCCGTTGGACTGGATGGTTTATCTAACTAGAGCAACCCAGCTGTGTAAGGATGGCCCCTATAACTGGACTGTTGGACCCTGTGTGAGACTGGGACTGTACAGTGATATATCTGTAAGAACTCAGGGTCAATATGCTTTGGAAGGCAAAGTATATTTTACAACAAAAGTTTTAAAAACGACACAAACATTAACCTGAAGATGTCAAAATGACAGGTCTCTCTTGATTGGATTGGAGATAAATAATAAGATTCAGAGATATATATTTTGTTAGTACATATACCTTTACCAATTAGATTGATTAATTGATGATATTTGTGGTAAAACGTGTTTTTTTACAATCAACGTAAATTAGTCTCCTTGTGATTAAGTTGATGTGCAGAAAAGTCACTATTGGACAAGCACTTTACCAGCCTCTACTATAATAATTGAAGCACTAGTCTAGCACTACTCATGTATTTATAGATCTTATAATTATTATACTTTTAAAACCAACTGAAACACTTTGTCTCTGTTGACTAAACTAAGTCAAAATCAATGTCTTGTGATTTAATCAACATTTAGTACTTGAATCAGAAACATTATTTTGGTGTGTAGAAAAGTTACAAGTTCTTGCTTTATTAGTCCAGCTGTGAATCTTTATATCAATGAGTGTTTACTGAACTTGGAGCCTGGTTTGGCTGAAATCAGCATATCAGCAGTAGTATCTATAGCGACACACCCTCTAGCCTTCACTCGAATACAAACACACTGCATGCCTATAAAACCACATCACACAGCCAACCTGCACATGTTGTTGTTGCCAGTCAACGCCCAGCAGAGGGCAGCATTTCTCTAATCAGAAACCTAGTCGTCAATAGATTTAGATTGTTCATTCAAACACTCCTCTACTCTGGTTATTAGGTGACAGTTTGCCTCAAAAGATTGTTTTCTGAATATAATCTCTTTTACAGCATCTGCAATATCATTAGCATCCAATCATACTAACACTTACCAATACCAGTTTTGATTCTGGATGAAATGAATGCAAACATGTTGATTATCTATTCTTGCTCTAATCATTTCAGCTACAATGCTCCAAAACTTGGAATATGTATATATATTTTTTTAACAATGAATTGTTGTATGAATAAAATGTCTGATTTTAAAGGTAAATGCTTTGTTCAAAATTGTATTTTATTCTTAGTCTTCCATGCACTCCAGGTGTAACATATATGAGTAATGCACAGTGGTGGAATGAACTCCTCACTGACTTCAGGACAGCAGAGTCGCTGCCCATCTTTCGGCGCAGGCTGAAAACTCACCTCTTCAAGAAGTACTACCCTGAGCCTTCCACTTAGCACTTACTGTATTCATACTAGTTTGTTTCACTTTTTGTACTCATTAGTTTGTTGCACTTATTGTTTTCGTTTGTTTCTGCGCTGTACTTTGGATCTGGGTTATGCTCTTAGATGGTTGTTTAGAAAAGGAGATGCACTTATGACTTCTGGTGACTAGTTCTCTTGAATACCTATGTTGAATACACTTATTGTAAGTCGCTTTGGATAAAAGCGTCTGCTAAATGACTGTATTGTAATGTAATGTAATTTGCATGTTAAATAACGGTTTCAAATGTATACAGTGTTGAAGTGACCACAGTGCTGCTGTGGTCACTTCAAACCACAAGGGGGCGTCCTCACTTCATCTAAAAACCTCATGAAGATTCCTTCCCTAGAGTGCTGCAGGGATGACGTATGTTTGTTGGCCAACCCGCAACTTTTTCTGTTGCCAGAAGTAAATGACAAGGTGCTTGTGCTCCAGTGTTATTGTGCTGAAGTCTTACCCAGACTCAATACAGGCCTACAAGAGTTCATGGATGCAATCCAAGGCAATCAACTATAGGCTACACGCTTTGCATACACATCATCAAAGCTAATATCATAAACAATAAGGCCACGCACACAACCACTATTGCACCACAACCATGCAATAGAATCCACACAGCTGAGGACACTCGTTCACTCGTCCACTGCGTTCAAGGTTGTAAGGGGTAACCGTAGGTTGTCTAAACTATGCAACATTTGCATTGCGGACAATTTGCAACAGTGCCACCCACCTATGGAAGACGGCCTGACCAGCAACATGTACTGGGTATGCTCGTTTTCTCTGGCAGAAAAGCGCTGACAGGGCCTTTCAGAAGAGGTCAGAGACCAGTAGGTACGTATTTTTCTCAAAAATAAAATAAAACTAACCTCTATATTCACACTCAGCCTATGAGGAAAACACCACAGTGATATTTTTCTGTATTCATATTTGTGAGTAAATGTTCTGCAGTTTGAATAGTGAATTCTGGTGGACATTGTAAGCTTCTTACTAGACATTTAACTGCAAGTCAAACTTTTTTTTTTTTCAGAGACCCCCCAACATTTTTGTCAAGACCCTATAGGGGGTCTCAAGTGTCAATCAAGGGGTCCTCGAACCTCATTGTGGGTCTTCCTAATCATAATGCCAGCCAAATTCACCGTAACAAAACTTATAACAGAAATATATAAATAAATTGTGTTCACCTGTCAAACTTTCATTGTCAAATGACATCCAGGCTGGGGGATTCCGATCATTTTGGAAGCAATCAGTCTGACTGCTGTAAACATACACATATACATAAACAGAGTGGAACGTGTACACTTAGTGGCATTAATTACACCAATGATCACTGTGTGCACCTCCTGAACAGGTGCCCTTCATCAAGTTAATACGAACAACAACAATTTTCTTTTTTGTGCATGAGGCCCATTATCTGCTCAAAGGCGGACATTTGAATACCTCTGTGAAGTAACAAGATGATTCTGTTTGAATGCTGACATTGTGTGGCTGCAGTTGGACTGGTCTGTCATGATAACCACTGCAAACACAGTTCAAATGAACTGCAGTAAACACTTCATGTTCCAGTTGTTTACAGTTTATGTTTAGCAATATGAGTGTATAAATCTTGTTTTTGTTGCCTGAAGACCACTTAAATCATTGTACAAATATGCCCTTATAATAAGACAATAACAGGTCAATAATACCACTGTTGTATACTCAATAAATATAATATGATACATTTAGAAAATTCCATCAAATGTTTGCACAAACTTTAAAATATTCACAATACTACTCCTGCTCTCTCAGGGAACTTTGTGACGCCTAGCTCAGAAAGACCACGAGCCACGAGGTCAACCACATGGGGGGTGCAGACTTCCAAAATGCAAAACCTCCTCTGGCAGATCATCACCAAAGGAACTGATGATATCAAATTTTCAAACTTGATCCCGTCTGACAAAGCATTGCATACTCACACAGCAAACTTGCATCATTTGTGAATTTGAAATGTCTAATCATTGTAATGCCCGCCAGATGCAATTCATTGAGTGTGTGTTGCATCTGTGAGTGAGTGTGCACCTCTGTGTCTGTCCACAGCTGATCTCACACTCTGCTGCAGCAAACTGCGCTATATTTTGGGTGCTCAAGGATCTCTCGTAGTTGCAGTGATTCCCACTTTCTCGAAACACCTTTTATTGCCTGTTTTATACTGCCGTTGACAGCCAGCTAACTCCCCACTCACTATTCTTATCCTGCCCCTTGGGGCAACTACTCATAACACAGCTGAGTGCATCTCTGACCCTACACCCGCTGCTCTTCGCCCACAGTTGGGGGATAACAGTTTGCGGTGTGTTTGGCTAACAGTACCTGAAACTACCAGTAGACACACTGAAAACACAACGCTATTCATTTGTCTGTAGACCCTTCGTTTTAAATTAAAGTTTTTCAAAGTTGAAAAATGAAGGTTTGGTAGACGGCTATCTTAGCCAAGACTTTGTTTCATCGTCTTTTCAACAACTACATCGACGTTTATCAGACAATCAACAAACAATGATTTAAGCTGTGAAATAAATGACACAATATATGCAAATTAAAAACATAAAATGGAAATATTATATAAATTAAATTATAAAAAAAAATTTGGATAACAGATATATAAAACTATATTCTATAATATATTCTATATATTTTGATAGAAAACATTGGATATTTTGTAATAATATGTCGAACATCACAATAATATCTGTCATCCCTGAACGTTTCAATCCTTTGGCTGTTGCCATAAAGTCACATTAAGTCAGGTTACCTGCCAAAAAAAAATAAATCCAATGTTGAATGACCGTGAACAAGACCATTTCACGAATAAAACAGAACTGAGCAAACACCCTTTTCCTGGGTGTCAACCAATTACAACTAGTGAAGTTACGATTCGGTGTGTTACAGTCTTAATAAGCTATTTCCTGCTTAAAAAGTTGTTGATGGACAGCATAGTCATATAACTACATCTGTGGTGGATGGAAGCGTTGCAAAAAAGGCCCTCTGAGGAATGCTGGATGCCATGTATGTGATAATATTATTGAGTATGATAGCAAAGAGTAATATAGATAATAGATAGACAATTGACATTGTATGTATGAGGGGCCCCCACCACCGGTTCTGGCTGGGGCCTAGATGCTTGAAAGCGCCAGACATGTAGATTTCTACATTCGCTCGGATGCCCTCAAAAAATGTTGTTACAGCATCTGTAAAACGAAAACAAATCCCTGCAAAAGTCAAAGCTTCACTTCACACTTATGCCCGATTTATACTTCTACAGCTGTGCACCTCAGGTGCACGGCAGGCATATAGTATACTGTGGCAGATTGCGCGTATCATTAAATGTATTTTTGATTTGGAGCCTCAGTTTACATTTTTTTTTCCATCAGGCAGTTTTTCATTTATTTAAAAAGTGTGATTTATCCAGCCATGGAGAAGATGGAACCAGGCTAGCGCAATGTGCAAAATGTCAACATTTACGATTTAGTTGACATGTTTTGTAGCCTACTTGGAAATGAACATATAGATTTCATGATGTATTCATGCTCTGCAATGAGGAAATCTCTTGCATCCCTTGGTTTGAAAAAATTAAATAAATGAAAATAATTGAATAAAAACAGTTTTCGGTATGTCTTATCAACACGATGGGAGGAAGCCAATGAGCATCTCATGTTCATTATAATTAAGTTTTATGTTTTTTGTTTTTAATTCCAATAAGTACTCAGTGTCATGTTGAAATTGTCATGTTTAAAACAAACCAAATTTCATAAAAATCTCATCTCCAAAATCTCCTAAACTCATTGTATCACATTGTATTGTATGCTTTGATGACTCTTTATAGCCAATTAGTTGCATACATCACTCGTTGTTATTTTAGCTTACATTTATTGTTTTGGACAATGTGTTTGGCTAACAGCTAAACGGAACCACACACACGGCTGCCTTCTGTACTGGCTGAGTACTGGGGGACCACTGACAGTAATGTGCTGCTGACTGGAACGGGAGAGCAACACAGCGGTTGCACAACACTGATCCAGCTACACATGTGAAGATGTGATGCAACAGAGTTGAGTCCTTCAGCCCCACCTGCAAGAAAAGAAAGCAAAAGAACACCATCACACACACTACACCTGTGTCTCTGTCTGTCTTAGATGTTAAAAATACAATGTCAAGTCATTAAACTGCACATACCGTCTATCTTTGTCTTTCAGTTTAACCAAACTTTATGGAGAAACACAATACGTTTAACATTACAGACATGAAGCAAAACTTGATATGTACATCTTCAAGTGTTTCTCCCGTGTGCTGGCAGGTGGAGGTGTACGTCGATTGTGACATCAGTGGTACATTTTTCAGGCATCGGTAACACATGGCATTGTCATGAACAAACCCGGAAACAGGTATGGCCAACGCGGTAAAAATCGGGCTACATTTATGACATGATGTTGCACTTTTATTAATTTCTACAAATAGATATGCACATTAATGCTTATTCTCATGTTTAACAGTAATTGCCATTCTGAAGGTATTTTAAGAAAACTGATTGAAATAAATATTTAACCCAATTTTCAAGTTAGCACAAAGATAGCTAGGAGAACTAAAATTAAACATATTTATGTTCAGTTATGAATTATTGATATATATATTTATGTTATGTTTATGTTATCTATTCAAAAATGTTTCAATATGTTTCGTGTGTATTTCAATAAAAAGCTATTTGAATACTACAGTGACCAAGATGTAATGCGTGCGTCACAACAAACAAACACTGAGTCGTAGAAGAGACACTTCACAGTTTACAGTATGAGTCCTCTAAACAGCCTCCATGTAAACAGGGCTGACGTTGAGCAGCAGTGCTGTACATGTGATACTGTTTGTGTGAACGTGATGAAAGCAGCGCTGTTTATCGGACGGAAGAAACGTTACGTAAAGCGCGACGTGACCAGGTCACCCGCACGCGCGCGCCCGCTTGCCCCCTTGTTTACTACCGTTAGAGTACAAGTAGGTGGGATTCCTCGTCGGATCCAATTCGCTTGCCGCCGCCCCCGCTTGTTCTCCCATTGGCTGAGTCCATCTATTAAGTACGGGTTCCACGCGTAAGGACTGCAGACTGTAAACGCCAGCATCCCCCGGACTCCTCCACTTCGCTCTTCAGCTGTCACTCAAGGATTGTATACCTCGTTTTCTTATCCTGTATGTTTTTTTGGTCGTTTTGAGGATGACGGGTAAAATACGGTTCGTCCGGTCTCTGATGAAGACGGCGGCGCAGGCCAACGTGCCCAAATACATCGATCATTTCTCCAAGTTCTCCCCGTCTCCTCTGTCCATGAAGCAGTTCTTGGATTTCGGTGAGTGCGCCTCATCTGTGGCTGACCAGCTGTGTTTACCTGCAGAGATGTTCTTTGTTGTGTTTGTGAAAGAGACAGATGTGCTTTGTGTCTGACATCTGTGCGAATTGATATGTTCCAGACTGAGCACGTTCGCTTGTTTATTTTTTATTCGTATTTTTTGAGCACGCGCTTGTCTAGTGAGACCTTGATGATTTGTTAATTGTGAGGACGGTGGAAACATTGCTGCTGCTGCTCAGGTTCAAGCAGTTCAGAGTGGTGATGATGACAATGACTTTTGTTAAGGACTGTACAACAATACAAAATAATAATAATTGATTTTTCTTTAGACTGAAGGTAGAGCAGTCTGCCTTTGTGGTAGAGCAGGGCTTTCATTTCATTTTTTTGTTATATTCTATAATTCAAATTTTATTTCATCCTACCCCTGCTGCATAATTAATAGTTTACTAAACAGCTAAATCCATAAGACAACTTCCACTTGGAAGGAGTGGTTCATGGACAACAGTTCTGTATCTGGGTTTTATTAATGTTTACATCAGTGGCTCTCTTAAGATATTTAATGTGAGGTTGGGTACACTGTTGTTGTTGTTTTACAAGTGAGTTAGGTTCAGAGGATAGCATTAATCATTCTGCGGAGCTGTGCTTTTTTTAAAACAAACAGTTTTTATGCAGGCCCATAGTTTTGTTCCAATTATCAACATTTTTCTCATGATTCGATTCATAATGAATTAGCTAAATCTTGACCCTGGTCCACTTCCAAGTTTCATAAAGCTTTCAACCACATCTCAAGGCCTTCATCAGCAAGTTGAGTTCAAACTGAGGCAGTTACAACCCCCAACCCCCCATAGCCGAAATCCCATACTTACTTAGGTCACTTAATGAAAACTAAGCCATCTCAATTTGCTCACCAAGACCATGAGATGCGGTTGAAAGTACCATAAAAAGCCAGTAAGTGGACTAGTAATAACTTGTTTCAAGTCCTTTTCCATTGATTTGTAATCCTCTTCTGTTGCGTGCTCCAGGTTCGGCCAACGCCTGTGAACGCACATCGTTTGTCTTCCTGCGACAGGAGCTTCCCGTCCGTTTGTCCAACATCATGAAGGAGATCAGCGTGCTGCCGGACCGGCTGCTGGCCACGCCCTCGGTCCAGCTGCTCCACAGCTGGTGAGGCATAGACATGGACTATGACTGAAAGGTTCATGCATTGATTCATAGAAAATATGACTCACTAACTTGTTTAAGGACGACAAAGCCGGACAAATGAAGGTAAAGGATGGACAGGACTGAGCACAAGTCGTTAAGAAAAAAATAGGTGTTTACATGATATTATATGAAGATATATGACCTACAATGTAATAAAATAATAAACAATATAAAAAACTAAATGTCTATATACTATATATATATATATACATTTTTATTTTAATGTTGGTCATTGGTGCTATTTTTATTATATATATATGTATATATATCGTCAAATGTAAGTTGTAAACAAAACCATAGTGCAAATAAATACATCAATATTTAATGAGTACACAAAAGTCTTAGAACACCCTACTCAAGTAAAAATAATATTACCTGTCGTTTCTTTTTTCAAAAGGAACTTATTATAATGAATGTACAAGTAACAAAAGTACATGTGACATTCCACCTTTAAATAGTTTTCCTGTTTTCACTTCAGGCACCGACCGTCCTCTGACCCTTCAGACTTGTGAAACACTTTGAAAGTAGGATGAAACTATTCCGATGAATAGCAAGCCAACACTGCACAGCATATTATCAGACAGTACATTACAGAGCAGTGAGAGGAGGAGGGGGGGGGGTGAACTTTGTCCCAGTTCCCCCTCTCCCCTTTCTCCTTCTTCCTCTTCTTCTGTTGCTCGCCCTGCCTGCTTGTTATTGCAGCTGAGAGGAACAGCACGTTCAGATCAGCAGCCTCACTTTCGTCATACTTTTAGCGTCATCCATAAGAAAATAGTAACTAGGAAAGGTGTCGAAAGATTGTATTCTCGTTAATGAAATGAGTCATTTGACCTGAAGATGCGTACTGAAAACACTCTGGGTCCATTTGTTCTCGAACTTTTGAGGCTGATTCAAGACTTGTTCCATCTTTTGTCATGGACGTGTGACCTCTGACCTTTCACCTCATTGTTGTTGGCTTGTAAAGTTCCCATTCTTGGGAGGTTTGGCACACACAACAATGCAGAAAAAAGGAAATTTTTTGGTCTTTAAAACTGACACGATCTTGCAATGTTAAGCTGTGTGATTTTATGTTTATGTTTTTATATATAGTAGATTAAATAACACAGTTGTTTTTGCCAGCTCTCTAATGTTTTCCACAATCTTGACAGCATGCTGTGGTGTCTCTGGGAACTTTCTAGGAATCGCTCACCAGTTCTCAACAGACTCTGAGATTTTCTTTGTACTCTTATTTTGAAGGGAAAACCTCAAAGACTCATATAAACAGCTGCTCATGAGCTGCTGTATGTGGGGGTGTGGGAGGGGGGTTATTTCAGGGAACCATAGTCACGTGCGAGTTGTTTTCTTTGACACACACACTTGTGCGTCATGGTCAGAGATGGATGATGGTGTTTACATCCTCTCTCTCTCTCTCTCTCTCTCTCTCTCTCTCTCTCTCTCTCTCTCTCTCTCTCTCTCTCTCTCTCTGTTTTTCTGTCCTGCTCGCCCAGAGGAATGTACAGCTAATACCTCCAGGCTGCAGTGGTGTTAATGCGATCATATGTGTGTCTAGCTACCACTATCTCCTGTGGATAGCCAGTGACTCTCTCCTGGTGTTTGTGTTCTCTCAGGTACATCCAGAGCCTGATGGAGATCCTGGAGTTTCTGGACAAGAGCCCCGATGACCACAGAGTCCTTGAAATGTGAGCGTAGCACACAACAAGAGCAGACCGGGGACAAATCACTCTCAACTTTTTCCTCGAGCCTAAAGTCTGCCTTCTTCCTCTCCCTCTGTCTTGTCCTCTTCCTCTTTCCTCCCCTCTTCTTTCCGTCGCCCACTGATCCCAGGTTTGTGGAGGTCTTGGAGTCCATCAGGAACCGGCACAACGAGGTGGTCCCCACCATGGCTCAGGGGATCATCGAGTTCAAAGACGTTTTCGGCCAGCAGGACGCTGTTACCGACCACAACATCCAGTACTTCCTGGACCGCTTCTACACCAGCCGCATCTCCATCCGCATGCTCATCAACCAGCACAGTGAGCAGCCACACACACACACACTCACAAAACTAAACGCACACTTCCAGCTGGTTTGGACACTGGAGTTGCTGCCAGATTCTGTTCAGTTCAGATTGTGTCAACCTGTTTTAACCACACTTATAACTAACTACTACTAGTTATGGTAGTCGTACTCAAATTAGAACTATTTCTTCTTTGTCGACTCTCTTGCAGCTCTTGTCTTCAATGGCAACACAAACCCCGCCCACCCCAACACCATTGGCTGTATCGACTCCATATGTGACGTGCCAGAAGTTGCGCGAGGTAAGAGAGAGACAGAGAGAGAGAGAGAGTCACAGGTGGTTTTTGGTAATTAGGTGTATATCAGCTGACACTTGTCCTTAATTCCATCATGTTCTCATTACAAGTCAAGTCAGTTTTATTTCTGTAGCATCATAACAGATGTTATCTCACTTCAGACACTTACAGTATATAGAGCAGTTCTAGACCGTGCTCTATAATTTACAGAGATCTAACGTTCCCCCATGAGCAGCAGTGGCAAGAAAAAACTCCCCTTTAACGGGTAGAAACCTTGAGCAGAACCGGGCTCTAGGTGGACAGCCTTCTGCCTCGACTGGTTGGGTTGAAGGAGAGAGAGGGGGAGAGGGAGAGGGAGAGAGAGACCAAGATGCACAGCAACAGTTATAATAATAGAAATAGGACTGATAATAGTAGTAGTGGGTGTCAAGTAGGGGCCGACAACAGGCACAGTCATTGTCGAGGTGTAATCCATGGAAACCTGTGAGGCGAGAAAGCACATAGACTCCAGGGTAGAAGCAAAGTTAGTAATGGGACATTAATTCATACAGAAGGAGATAGAGAAGAGGAGAGAGGAGCTCAGTGTATCCTAGGAAGTCCCCCGGCAGACTAGGACTATAGCAGCTTATCTAGGGGCTGGTCCAAGGCAAACCTGAGCCAGCCCTAACTATAAACCTGAGCCAGCCCTGAGCCAGGGCTGAGCCAGCCCTAACTATAAACCTGAGCCAGCCCTAACTATAAACCTGAGCCAGCCCTGAGCCAGGGCTGAGCCAGCCCTAACTATAAACCTGAGCCAGCCCTGAGCCAGGGCTGAGCCAGCCCTAACTTTAAGTGTTATCAAAGAGGAAAGTCTTAAGCCTACTCTTAGGGGCCCAAATAGTAACACCTTGAAGGTGAAAAGTGCATTTAAAAACTGTTTTTGTGTTCTATTAATTTTACAACTGCCATTTCAGAAGCAAAATAAAAACCACATCATTAAATAAAGCAGGTTGATAATTGGGTCAGAGCTGGTCAGCTGCTCATCCAGTCCGGGCCAGTCTCAATGTTAAAGCTGAACGAGTCAGAGCAGCTGATCCATCACACTTATCAGCCAGGATGTGTATCCCGATGATAACCTTGTTATTTATTACATCTGTTTATCATTCTGTCGGTTTTATCGTGTCTATGCGGGTGCAAAGAATGGATTTCTTTTTTCTCTTCCTGTCACTCTCTAGATGCCTATGAGAGCGCTAAGTTGCTGTGTGAGCAGTATTACCTGGGAGCACCAGAGCTGGAGCTGAGCCAGATGAATGGTAAGACACACTCAGAGTTTTTATCCATTGCTAATATGTGTGTTTGTGTGCGTTTAGGCGTTGACTGTTGTTTTCCTCCCCCTAGCCAACAACAGCAGAGAGCCCATCCACATCTCATACGTCCCATCTCACCTGTACCACATGCTCTTTGAACTCTTCAAGGTAACAAATGATACTGCATCTGCACGATATATGTTATACTCTATGCAGTAGTAAGGGAGTATAACTAGTATTGCAGTTCCATAAAGTTGGATGACTTGGGAGGGACAGATTTCTTTTTTTTTGTTTTTTATGTTCAAAGTTGTAGCAGCAGAAGGAGATATACGGTAACTTTTAGTCTATAGCATGGGTCAAGCTCCATATCCACTGGATCCTACATTTCCCATAATGCAGCTTTGCACCTGTTGTAACACAGGCTTTCAGTTAATAATGTGTGTCCTCTAAGGCCCTGATCAGACAGAGCGTGTTTTGCAGGTTGAGCATGTGATGTGTTTTTTTGTAGAAGATGCCCGATCGGAGTGTTTGTTTGCTGTTTGATTCGTCCCGTTTCTTGTGGTTGCTAGGCACCAACCGAATGACTGCTAACGTTAACTTAACACAAACCACGAACTGTACGCTACCTAAAAGTAAATAGTCCAGTTTAAATAAATGAAAACAACCTACCGTAAACCTCAAGTAAGAGCCTCAGCCGCTGTTGGTATGAAGAAGCAACCAATCATTTTCTGTTATAAGCATGTTCAGAAGATAAGTTTGTGTTTGTGTTCTAAATACTGCACCATAGTTGCTAAATTGATCCAAAATAAATATATATTCCAACAGTGAATTCACCGACTTAAGCAATTGGTTCAGTATGGGTTTTAGAATACACTGAACTTCCTTTGATATCTTATATTTGCCTTTGAAATGAAATGTTAAAACCGACCTGAATGTGTGACGTTTTGGTCCCAACAGCTGATAAGCCTCCGTGTTTCCTCTCTGTAGAATGCCATGAGAGCAACCATTGAGAACCACGAGGCCAGCAGGACCCTCCCACCCATCAAAGTCATGGTCGCTCTGGGTGGAGAGGACCTATCAATCAAGGTGAGTGACTCTATTAAATACAGATATAACTCTTAAATCGTCTTTACTTGACATCCGCAGTATGTTGGTGATGTATCTTCATTTCCTCGTATCCCAGTTTTGTACTGTACTTCTGTTGCACTACATGGACTTAACCCTACTGAGAGCAAGGCAAGCAGATACCATTCATAAAACCCCAGAATGCATCAGCATACATCAATACAACATTTACGAAGCTTTCTGGAACGTCACAGGTTAAATGAACAAGAAAGGTGTTACTTGAATGCCCCAAATTGTTAAACCAAGAATAGAAACAGAGTTGGTTCGACTAATACTTCTTAACCCCAAAAAGCACAGTAATCCTCCCTGTACTACAGCCACACTAATAATAAGTATGCCTAAGGTGATTATGTAATGATTGCTGAAATAGCTTTGGAAAGAAAGAGTAGAAAGAAAGTTATTTTTCTTGTCTCCATTCTGAAAGCGTTTTCAACCTTTGCCCCAATGTTCTTGTTACCCTGACTGATCTCTGATCAGCTGCTTAATTAGATACATAAACCCCATAAACCCTCATTATCATCAAAGAATCATGATCCGTCCACATACCAAGCCTATTTATTGACATCATTGCCTCCTGGCACATCATCCATCCATATTTAGACAGGAATAACTCGCACTAGCACATTATTGGTTGATACCTACTTGCCCTAATTGCCTGCCATTGACAAAACTGAATATGGTTGTTAAGGGTGGAGTTACACACACACACACACACACACACACGTATCAGGTCATCCTGCTCTGTTTTATGCTAACAAGATAAATAGAGTTTTGTGTCCAAACTGAGATCTCAACCCTTTCTTAACATTGTAATCGTAATCGTATTAGACACGGGGGCATGTCATTGTACTGCTGTGGACGGGGACAGCAGAAAATCCATATCAGTTAAAGTGTATGCTATATTTAGAATATTGTCTGACCGGGAACTAAACTGAAGGCTAGACTGACGGAAAGATAAAGCGGTGAAAATATTCCAAATATAGCGTAGACCTAAACTGAGGTGGCTAAAATAGGTTTTGCTCCTGCCCCCGGCGGGACATTGCGGCATCCACTGTAGATAATACACTGACTATGGATAAGTACCTTATACAAACCAAACTTAAATACTTAAATATACCCAAACCATCCCTATAACATCTCTGTGATCCCTGTCCTTCTCCAGATGAGTGACAGAGGAGGCGGCGTTCCCCTCAGGAAGACGGAGCGTCTGTTCAGCTACATGTACTCCACAGCTCCCAGACCCTCCATAGGAGACAAGCACAGAGCCCCACTGGTGAGCAGCTCGCACACAAACGCACACCATCAACCGCAATATTAATACATGAGGAGAGCTAACGTGTGCATATGTATATGTGTGTGTGTGCGTGTGCAGGCAGGGTTTGGCTATGGTCTGCCCATCTCTCGCCTCTACACTCGCTACTTCCAGGGAGACTTGCAGCTCTACTCCATGGAGGGTCACGGCACTGACGCGGTCATACACCTGAAGGTAGCATATTGTTTACACACACATTCATACACCAACATATTGCTCGATCAGGGCCCCATTCTCTAAATATTATTGTCATTATATTTCATCATGTATATGTACTGTAAACACGATTGCACTGGCTGGGTTTAGTTTCAGGACTTGTTTCTCTGACGACATTTCAAGATAAATTTAAAACTGAAAATCAAAGTGTGTGTCAAATAGTTAACAATCAAATGAAGCTAACAAGGTTATTGCTGTAGCATCCCTGCATCGATCGTCTACTCTCTGTGTCCTTCTCTAGGCGTTGTCTACGGACTCGGTGGAGAGGCTGCCAGTTTTCAACAAGACCGCTTTGCGTCACTACAAGCTGAGTTTGGAGGCGGACGATTGGTGCGTTCCGTCCAAGGAGCCACTGGACCTTGCCGTGTACCGCGCTTCCAAGTGATTCGGTCATGACCTGTGACACGACTTCTGCCACAAACCCTCACAAGCTGACCATAAATAAATGTCCATCAAGAGACGGGGCGTTGTGGAACCAGAACTATTACCCCGGCGGTGGACGGCAGCTGAGGTGACCAAAAGTGGCCGAGGAGATAAAAAACCAAGACGGAGCATCTGCGTCCTGATCGTCTGGGAACTTCCTGGATTGCAAGCGCGCGTCTTCTTCCCTTACCTCTCTCTTTTTTTCTTCACGTGTGGTTTGGATAGAGGAAGAGAACAACGGGGTTGATGTTTAAGATAGCGGATAGTAAAAGACGCAGTAGTGGAGATCCAGAAAGACACAGCGAGATGGAGAGGTGAATTGAGCTCATGGTAGGGCTGAACAATTTGAAAAAAATATCTTATTGTGGACATTATCCGACCAACATTGGGATTTGTGGAAACATTTCACCCAAACATTAGCGACCTGTTTTGCTGATTCCTTTTCATGGAGTTAATTTTAGGGTGCTTCTCAGCCAATCGGGTCTTTAGGTTTGAAAGTGCCAGCGGAATGTTTTCCTCAGAGACAGTAAGTGCCTGTCCACATTGACAGACAAGTGCATTTTTTTCTTTTTGCCTCAAGAAACGGAACATTTTGTCTTTCTTTAAGGTGCCTGATGTTTCAATCGTTCTCACTCCCAACTCGTCAAATATCAAAGCTTGGTCGGTGACCCTCGGCGTCTGATACCGACGCACCCTTTAGCGACTGTTTGAGACCCACCGGGCTTTCAACTAATCATTATTAGACTGTCAAAGCAACTGACAGGATAGCCAAACCAAGTACTTGTGTAGCGCAAGTAAACCTAAAAACTAAGTAAACCTACCTTGGAAGTTCATTTTGAAAAGACACTATGCATGTAACAAACAGGAACTCACAAGCTTTTCATGACAGGTATAAAAAAGGGACGCTTGAGGGGTACCATAGTTTGAGGAGTAGGGCCACATACTAAGCGTTGGTATTTGACAGGTTTGCAGACAGACACTGACAGACACTGATTAAGGATCATCTGGTTAATGTTTAGCAGGTACTGTAACAATGTCAAAGAGTTATGTAAACTTGTCTCCTGCGGACAGTAATGGTTATCCATTAATCGGCTTTGATAAAAGTGTGGAACGCCTCTTAATCAGTTTGTTGTTGAAGACCTGTAACGGGTCCAAACTGCAATGAGTGTATTTGACTCTGTATGAAAATAGCTGTATATTGATAATCACTTATATCACTGATATAGTGATTCACTGTGTATTTGCAGATACGTGTGACCTTGACATGTGAAGTGTATATATGCTGTTGTATATTTGAAGTGAACTGTTCATAATAGAGGACTTCTATTTTTTATGAAGAAATGTTTGGAAAATAAATCGTCCTTAATTTACCTTCTGTCATCAATATTATTTGGTGATATTATTTGGTGAATTCATTTCTGCTGATTCAGGGTTTCTGGCAGCAGTTTGTGGTAGTCTTAATGAAAGTGTGTGTGTGTGTGTGTGTGTGTGTGTGTGTGTGTGTGTGTGTGTGTGTGTGTGTGTGTGTGTGTGTGTGTGTGTGTGTGTGTGTGTGTGTGTGTGTGTGTGTGTGTGTGTGTGTGTGTGTGTGTGTGTGTGTGTGTGTGTGTGTCTCACAGGCCATGAACTGTGCAGGCTGTCCAATCAGGCTCTTGAGTTTTATTTGCCCGATATCAGACAGAATTGTCAACTCGTTAAACTGGAACTCAGTGGAGTGGGCGGATTCCAAGGTCTGGACACAGTCAAGAGTTATATAACAAGATGTGCAATAATGTGTGTGTGTGTGTGTGTGTGTGTGTGTGGGTGTGTGTGTGTGTGTGTGTGTGTGTGTGTGTGTTTGTAACGACCTGATGTAGCCTACAATAGCACAAGGGTCAATGCAGGGACTTTGGCCACCATGCCAGGTGTGCTTGCCAGGACTTCAGTTATCACGCAGTGTGTGTGTCTGAACATTAGCTACGTATTGCAACCAAAGATTCTATGAGTATAGGTGTAGTCCTCTTAAGAGCTGTCGCTGTTGGATACATTCCAAGCAGCAACTTCCGAGGCCGAAAAAATGGTGCTAAAGCAAAGTGCTAAAAGCAGAAATTCATCAAATGGGCGCTTGAGGATGGCTCCAAAAGCGAGTCAATCCCCATAGACACCAATGCTAAAATGCCCAACTTTACAGCAGAAATAAACATTTTTACAGCCTAGAACAAAAAACGTTTTTGGTCTCTGTTTATATTACTCACTCATTTGAATTTTATAGAGGCTTTACATTAAGTAAGGGCGTGGCCGCTTAGAGTTACAGGTGGGTGCTGCACACACGCTACCTGTCTGCTAGGTGTCACCTGAGCTAATTCGAGTCACTTGATGTGCGTTTAATTGTACGCTGGTCATCCTGCTGGTCAACATGCAGGCATTGGATGTTCAATTAGATTTCAATTCAATTTATTTAGTATAGCCCAAAATCACAAATCTGCCTTCGAGAGCTTTACAATCTGTATGCATAGAAGTCTGGATGATCAGTTTTTTAACAGGATATCAGGAACTATAACATCCGTGAAACTTGGTTAAATTCTAACATCAGTATTATTTTATTCATCTTTTAGCACTGGGACCAACCAGCAACTGAGAGCAACAAGACCACAGGGTTAACGTTAGCCGGCTAGCAACACAAAGCAGCATATCGCCTTGCTTGTTAGCCTGATAAACTCAGAGGTATCATCCATATTTTGCTATCAGGGAATTTAAATGAGACAGTGCAGACTAAAACCTACTACTAGTTCAAGAGATGTTTTCGAAGCAACATAAAATGGATATTAGATCAGTTTACTTTCCTAACACTAGCACAAAGCAGCTTATAATACATATCTAAAACTATTAATGCAAATATTGTTGTATAAACAAAGCTAATATTTAAATACAAATACAATCATGTATTGCCTAGTCATTTGTAAATAACCACTCTAGATGACAACAACAGGGTAAAAGAATAATATTTAGTCTTTTTGACTAGACTTTGATCGGTTGAAATACATTTTCAGGACGTGTCATGGACGATGACGCTAAAATGTATCTATCTTGCTGTCTCCTATAGTTCTTAGAAAGAAAAGGCAATCATCATGCATATTTATAACACGATATGTATTCAAACTTGCAAAAAATGTGGACCTGGACGTGAATCCACCAACAAAACGAGAGTGATGTGCTGTGTGTGTCCACTAGAGGGGGGTGTAGGACAGGAATATTGGTCTCACTTTACAGTAAAACGATGATGTAACAATGAACGGATAATATTTCCAGTTGCTTTGGGACAACTGTCAAATGACACTTGACGCACGTCTTGTTGTTTCCACACATAATTCAAAGTACAAATATCTTCAGTTGATCCAGTGATGCATTGAGTTAGTCCTGATGATCAAAATGGGTTACACTGCTCTAAAAAAAAAGATATATATATATATAAACGTGTATATATACATATGCTTTTTGTGTAAATCCTCACATGGACACATTTCAAACATAAATGTTACATATTTTTCAGTAATTCTGGCATGGTCACAATGCCACAAATCATATTCAGTTTGTAAAATGTTCTAAAATTTCAGTGCAAAAGCTTTGACACATTGTCATATTTGAGTTTTATTTATCCATGCACTTTAAACACAAGGCACATTGTGTGTTGGCAAGTTATGTAACATTACTGTTCTGTCATTTTTTGGGCTAGATAGGTATTTTCATTGGCGCTAATCTGTGACTTTTAGAACATGCAATAGAGGTGAACGTCAGCCTCTTGTGGACAAAATGAGTATTACAACAACCACCTTAAAGATGGAAAAAATTAGCTTTGTTTCACTTGTTCTTAAGTAATTTAAGTAATTTAGATCAGACTTGGATCCCCAAAAAAATGTTCTCACCTGTCTATATATATATATATATATCATTTATTTTTTTTACATAATGAGTGACATTTATTTCCCAATTTTGAACAAAATGACATCATGGAGACCACTTTATGCAAAAGGAAAAAATAATATAATTGGAAACCAATTATACTAGGGTCAGTTCATTTTAATTGTCATGTAGAGGGGTGACTGTAGCTCAGTGGTGGAGCGGGTCGTCCTGGAGAGACCTGGCTGCATTGTAGCGCATTCCATTCCACAGCGTACAATAACAGTACATTAGTGTAGCCGAGGGTTTATGTTGCGCCTATACTTTAGGATAATAATAACACAATAAACACGGATCTCTGTATTCAGATGGCAGCAACTTTATTCCTTCTCTCACACACTTCTTCAGAACCCCTTTTCTCTCTCTCTCCTTCCGTCTCCTCCTTCACAATAAAAGCACAAAACACATATACAGGAGCACTGCTTCTTAACATACTCAACATAATAGCTTACATACCTCCCCTCCTTCCATAAAGAAACGTCCCCGTTTCTAAACATTCTAAGTGCGGAAAAAAAAATCACATTTTCCAATCCCCGTAACATGTCTTTATAACACAACATTTGGCAGTAAACAACATTATACATCCTTCCATCACCCAACTGCACAGCCTCCAGAAAATATGCCCCACTAATCCCCATAGACACCAGACATAGCTGATACCCCATAGCGTTTGGACACAACATCCATATAAAGCATGTGCTGCTACAATGAAGAAACATGTTAACAGACATATTCACACCTTTATCACTCAAAAATCAGTTAGCGATACGTGACAAAGTCCTTTAAATATGCTGGTTGTCTCACAACTCTCTTTGAACGAGACACAGTCTGTTGTGGTTCACTGGTGCATGTAACCAAAACAGTCTCTGTGACCATGGCTCCTCCACCCCACAGTCCTCCTCTGGCGACCCCTCGTCCTGCAGTGAAGGAGTTTAGTGAGGAGAAGCTGGGAGGCTACTTGAAGAACCAGCAGGCTGTAGCAAAGTGTAAGGTTTCAGTCTGTCATAATGAACCACCTGCTCCGGTCTGTGGAGGTCCAGAGGACTGCCAATGTGATAGATGAGTCCCGGTTCCCCTTGAGAATCCAACACAGCCAGGACCCTGTAGGGTCCCTTCCAGTGGGGAGCAAGTTTCATGCGGTCCTCTGTAGGATTTTGCAGCCATACGAGATCCCCTTCTCGATACGGCTGATGACGTGCCGTTTCATCATAGTACAGTTTTTGTTTCTCATGGGCGTCAGCACCACACTGCCTGGCACCACAAAAAGCCGTCTCCAGCCTTTCCGCCAGAGAGGTCACAAAGTCAGCATGAGAAAGAGGCAAGTTGAAGCGCACTGTTAGAGTCAAAAATCTAAATGACTAATCATAATATGTGTGCTCACAAAGTCTGGTGTCCTCATGTGAATGTGTGTGTGAACTTACTCTGACATTAGGTTCTACAGCGTCTGGGAAAGAAAGCTTTCTTGTGTGTGTGTGTCACCTTTTGTGACGAAGACCTCATTGTAAACCAATCCTGTGCATGTTGTTTACTAAATATCAGAAGCTCAGAGTCAGAACTCCGAGCGGCCTTGATGCATATCCTGATGCATATTACTGATTGGGCCGTTTGATTAGGAAGAGCATACAGGTTTACAAACTTGGAAAAGTAGTCTTCTAACATGTATCTGTTGCCCTTAAAAGTCACTGGTAATTCAAGAATGTCCATTGTCACTCTCTGGAATGGTCGAGTCGCTTGGGACCCGCCCATTGGTGCCCGGTGCTTAGGCACAGGGGCTCTGCGGGTCTGACATGGGAGGCACTGCTCGCACCACTGTCGAATGTCTTTGAACATAGAGGGCCAGTAACAGGTTTGCCTTGCTCGTTCCCACACTCGTTCCGCTGAGAAGTGCGCCGACAAAGGGCCTCCATGAAGATGGTGCAGCACATCAGGGACAAGCAATGAGGGCACGACCACTTGATACTGAGCACCCCCAGTGAGAGAGGATGTCACTTTCCGGCAAAGTAGGCCATTCACCACAGAAAGACGAGGATATTCAGTCGATAACTTCCGCAGCCACCTGGAGCTGCCTCTCATCTGCCCCAGAGGTGGTCGAAAATCCCTCCAATCCAAGACTGGATTATTTAACATTATTTAAAACTTGGAATCTACGACGAGTGTTGTAGACAGCTTGGTAGCTATGCTCGTTAAACGTGACTGAATGGACGGTTCTCAATTTGTCCGGGGATGACCACGAATTGCTGCGGGCGCCATACGTTTCTGTATCGTCGTGCCGGCTTACATAGCCACACTGCGTAGGTTATATTTATACGTGTATCCGTTATGTAGCAGCAATGGCACGAATTGAATGAGTGAGGAACGATTGGAGTTGAGACGAACGGCACGGTAGATTGATGGTTCTATTTCAGTTTGGATGTAGTTTTGATTTTTGGTGAGTTTATGCACTTTATAGTGCATCGTGGTGCAGCCACGGCATGAATTAAACGAGTGGGGACCTATCGAATCGAAGTCGACTCGAGAGATGTTTGGATGGCGTTTTGACTTAATGAGTTAATGAGCTTCGAGTCGAAATGGCTGCGACGACCTGCTGTATATCATTGTGCGGAGAATTTAAACTACGCTTGATGGTATTACTTACTGCGATGGCACTTAATGAACAAGCGAGGACAAATTAAATCAAACGTGAGTCGAGGAAGTGTATATTATGCCCGGAGCATTAACATGATGCGTTGATAGTGTTACGTAGTGCGGTGATGGCACTGATTTAACGAGCAAGGACAGATTGAGGCGAATCTGAAATCGAGACGAATGGCATGGCAGGTTAATAGTGCGTTTACATGCTGCTAACAATGTCCCGGCTAGAGCTAGCTGCTGCGGTAGTTGGGAATAGGCAGTGAGGGGCGCTGGCATCCCGGTACCATGAGCCCCGGCTAGAGCTAGCTGCTGCGGTAGTTGGGAATTGGCAGTGAGGGGCCCTAGCTCGGTGCTCCTGCTGAGGCTAGCTGGAGAGGTAGCTAGTGGTGGACGGCGAGGTGTGCTGATGTTCTGGTATCAAATTCCCTGGATGCCGCAAGCTGCTGTTGGGAGATCTGTTGGGAGGATGTGAACTTTGGAATACCGGTATTTGTCTGAACGTTGTCGGGGTGTACTGTATCTTTAACCGGATTGCTGACGTCTCAATGTGGTTTTTGCGCGATGACGTCATCCGGAAGAGAACCGGTGTTTACCGGACGGTTAGCACGGTGGTTGGACATAAGTAAATCGAGTTTAGCTTTTTTGTCCGATCTGTGGAAAGGGATTGCAGAGTTACAACGGTCCAGTTGGAGATTGGTGAAGGCTGGATTTCTGGGGATCGCACCGGAGCGTGGTGACGGAGCGTCCGGCTGCGTGTGGTGAGCCCGGAATAGTTGGGACGAGGTCGGGAGGCTGCCATCCTTCTCGTGGGTGATGGAGTCGGGGAACTGCGGCGGTGTTTTTCGTATTTTGAAAGGACTCGTCCCCTTTTTGCTGATGAAGAATGAACTGGAGTGCATTGACGTTTTGTCGGGTGAACTGTGGTAGTTCTGCAGGTTATGAAGGGACGAACCGGGCGGGATGAAGACTTCGGAAGGAACTTTGTGAGTGCTTGCTGGACTCGGTTGCTTCTCTGGTCAGGAAAGCGGTGTCTGGATCATGGAGACGCCGTTGGATATTTCGGATCTTGTGGAATCCTGGGGACTTCGGAGTGGTTCGTACTGGTCCCTTCTGAAGAGATCATCATCGTCGTCGGAAGGGGAAAGCGCGATGGCATCCATGGTCACTCCATGAATAGCAGTTGCGATTGAGACATTACAACACTCAGCACTGATAAACGACTCTGTAGCCCCTGAGTCCACCAATATGTTGATTTCAGTCCCTTCAATGCTCCCCCTCACATATGAGGTAGTCTGTCGCTTTGTCGCGTCTTGTATCGATGCATTACTGGCTGAGCCCATAGGTGTGGTAGCTGGTGTTTGGGCCCCAACATCAGCTACATTCCGTTTCCTGACTGATCGGCTGGGTCCTCTCTCTTGGGAGAGAGAAAACGCACTCCTCTCTTCCTCTGTGTTTCCTCATTAAAGGGGCCCCTGGTAGATCTAGGGCCCCTCCAAGTTGGAGAGCCGGCTCGGTTATCATAAGGCGCCCGGTAATCCTGTTTTTCCCTGGGACCTCTTTCTGCTCCACGTTCCCGCCAGGCATGGTCAGGGGAACGTCCTCGCAGTTCACCCCGCAGGTAACGTGACTGGCAGCCCTGCTCCCCGCACACACACTGACACTGACCTCCACGCACTGAGTGAGAGGTTTTCCACTCGTCCTTCCAGCCACTGGATCTCAGTCGATTGTTTTCCTCTGCCATTCTCCTCATTTCCATCCTCATTTCTCTCATTTCTTCAGTAATTCTGTCCATTGTTCTGTACAAGCCACCTCCATCAGATATGGACTGTACCATTGTTGCTGTACCGCTTCCTGTAAGAGGCTGGCTTACATGGGTGTTGACATATTCCATCTTTAGAGTCTCTCTGGCCATCTCACATCAGCCAGCGATGACCAGGGCCTCCTCCAAATCAGTAGCCCCCTGCTCGTGACATTTAGCTCACAGAACCGGATCGAGCCCAGCCAGAAATCTGCGGAATTTCTCCGCTCTGTGAGCTATATCACGTAGCCCGGGAATGCTTCTTGAACTAGCTTGCTTATATCTGCTGCATACACTTCCAAACTCTCACCTGGAGCACGGACACGGGCAGAGAGATTCGCTCTGAAACAATCCAGAAAATCTGTAATTTCTCCTTTACTGCAGAATAGTCGGTCTGCACGGCCTCTGGCAGGCTATCCCACAGGAGAAAAGCAGCCTTGGTCAGCCGCGTTGGCAAGATCCTAGCCAGTTCGTAATCATAGTCACCTCCGTTGCCTCCTACCAGCGCCTTCACAGCTACTTCATACTGTCTGGCCCAGCAGGGAAAACTTTGCTTTTCCTCCCCGGCAAAGGGTGGTGGAAGTTCAATCCTGACATTGCTGGCGAACGGCCGATCTCCGCGCCGCACACTGTAGCCCAGCGGGTCGTCTTCGTATTTCCACATTCTGTCATTTTTTTGTTTGTTTCACTCTCTGTGCTTAGAGAGTGAAACAAACTAAAAAACGACAGAACGGCGAAACATGAGATGTCCCCACACAGACGGGGCACGGAATCTCCGACTCGTGCTAGCTGAACACTGTACAAAGTTAAGCTAAACGGTGTTAGCCGTTAGCTAACGTTAGCTAACTAGCTCAAACTTCGGTGAGCTGTCTCCTTCACTTATCTGACGATGGGTCTTTTCAGTAGGAAAGCAATCCCACCGCTGCCACCAATGTAGCCGAGGGTTTATGTTGCGCCTATACTTTAGGATAATAATAACACAATAAACACAGGGCTCCGTATTCGGCGCCAAGATGGCAGCAACTTTATTCCTTCTCACACACTTCTTCAGAACATCCTTCCTCTCTCTCTCCTTCCGTCCTTCGCAATAAAAGCACAAAACACATATACATGAACACTGCTTCTTAACATACTCAACATAATAGCTTACATTAGCGTTGACAATTAACCTTCACGTTCGTGATGTTATACACTTTTCTCTCATTAATAGTAACAACAAAAAGGATTATAAATATCAAAACAATCAACTAACATCCTGTCAGTCTATAGAATGTGCAACGATGTACAACATGCAACTACCGTTAGCTCGTCACTGCATTGTATTTACAAAGGACGAGGCCCGAAGGAAATGAAAATACTTGAGACACAAATACATTAAGAAGAGGAAACAGAGTTGAATTAAAAGGAAATGAAAAATTCATGAACGCTCTTGGTTTTCTGGAACGTTTTGTTAGAGGCTGACTTCATCAAACATGCTCCAGGCCCTAAATAAACCAGACTGAATTTACCGAGGTAGCAAGATCATCTAATTTCGATCCATCCCACAAGTGATTAAGTTGTTGACAATGGTAGATTGATTTACACATATTTTGGCGTACCTACTGTATTTATCTGGAGAGTAAGTTGGTTTCTATGTAAAAGACACAACCACATTGTGTGTGATAACATTAACACTTTTTTGTTATTCTAATAATTTCCATTATTGTATTTTTATTTTGTTTAAAAAAAAAGTTGACCTGTCTAAGAGACTTCCCACAACACTTTCCAGGTGCTGTCCACTTTGCAAAGACCTTCATAGTTATTATTGCAGTCTTTGCCAGATTTCAATGTTATTTCATATTGAAAAGTGGTTGTATTTTTATTCATTCAAATATTTAATATATTTTCACTGTGCTTTAAGAGAACTGTTCAAAGTTAATAAACAAATCTTCTGAAATTAGTCAATGAGTCATGTTTTAATAAAATATAATGCATTACAACCTTTGAGCATCATCAATATTCCCAAATTGCTGAAGTATTGAACAAGACAGGTGTACCCAGCAGAGTAAATCTTCGTCAGGTGTGTCTATAACAACCACTACTGTATTTTGTGATTGAATGACTACAACCCACATCTAACCCTCCCACATCTGGGGATGGTTAGCCAGAGCCTCCCTAGCCACATCTGGCTAACCCTCCCGAAGTAAACTCTGCGTTTTAAACTCAAACTCTCAAGCTAAAGGTCAGTGGACAAGTGAACAGCATGGGAAACTCGCATGGAAAAAGATTGTATGGCTGCATTTGTAAAAGCTTTATGTGCTGTAATTGACAGCGAAAGGGATGATGACCAGCGCTATTAGACAATTCATATATCTGCCAAACCAAAAAACAACAAGACATTTCTGTTATATTGTTAATATATATAATATGTTTTTTACAGTATATCATTTATGC
This sequence comes from Leptoclinus maculatus, assembly GCA_032191485.1. Classification (NCBI taxonomy): domain Eukaryota; kingdom Metazoa; phylum Chordata; class Actinopteri; order Perciformes; family Stichaeidae; genus Leptoclinus; species Leptoclinus maculatus. The sequence continues at coordinate 536,742 of JAVDOI010000002.1, read as the reverse complement.
ATTCATGGTATGTTTTCCACTATGACAAATACTGTATTTATTACCCTTCATTTTCGATTTATGTTTTGTTGTCTGTTGCCAGATATCAATATTTTAACAAATATTAACACATAATATAATATTTACATACTTTTATATTAATGGAATGCAATAGTTTCACAAAATATAGTGTTTCCAATACAATCATATTTTTGTGTACTGGTAGTTTTGTTAGCGGCTATCCAAGCGCTGCTCTTCCCATAAGCCTCAGCATCCGCTGAAGAAGCGATATTAAGCATCTACACAGCAAGAAACAAGATTGAGAAAGATCCCTTATAATTAGCATATAGGGATCCGCTGGAGGCCCCTGCCTTGATCACTGTGCACTTGCCATCCATTGCAATGCAGATGCAATAACTTTCCAGCTTTCCCTGTAGGGTGGTGGCCTGTATTCTTCTCCCAGATTGTCCCATATGGCTTCACGCGCATTTAAAAAAAATATCTGCAATTGTATAGTGACCCACACAATAGCCTGACTGAAGGTGATGGAATCTTCGGTTGCAAGATACCTGTCGCAAATGTGTTATACGTTGAGTGAGTATATTGTTTAAGAAATAATATAACATGAGAGGATTTAAGGGCATTCTTAGATTTGACATTCAAGTAACTTGCTCAGGCTGGGTTTTTACGAAGTATTAATTATTAATATTTGCCAGGAGGATCAGGCGATCCGTTGCTTGTGTGCGTCCGTTGGTGAGTGACTGTGCTACAGCAAACTGCTTTATAATTTGGGTGCCCAGTTATGGTTGCATGCTAAAGGCCACCTGGTTGCGGTGACTCACACTTTCTCAAGCACCTTCTATTGCCTGTTTCATACTGCCACCGACAGCCTGCTGACTCCTCACTCACTACCTTTGACCTCAGTTTGAATAAATTGTGTGTTTTATGACGCTTTACAGCCCATTATAGTGCGCATCAGCAGTTGTTAGATTACTCACTTTCATTGCGTTGTTTGGTTGTTTGGTGTGTTCGGCTAACTGCTACCAGCTAATGGAACTACCAGTACATACTCTAAAGCTGCAACTCAGCATGCGGCTAATCAGCCAGACAGCTTGGTGCATTTTATCTTGTTTTTGGCTGCAAAAATGGCAGTGTAGTCTAGCATGCGTGAAGTGTGTGTCTAGACCGGGGGTTAGCCAATTGTGGGTTGTATTCATTCAATCACACAAAACAGCAGTGCTCAATGCAGACACATCTGGCAAACACAACACACCTAATTATATTCATTTTCAATACTGTTGGGTGGTTTAATTTACTATAAGCTAAAACATGCCTTGTTAAAATCTTCATCTGCAAAGTAATAAGTTATCAAACGAATGTGGTGCAGTAACAAGTACAATATCTCCATCTGAAATTTAGTGGAGTTGAAGTATAAAGCAGCATTAAATAAAAACAGTCAAGTATAGTACAAGTACCATTACTCATAATGTATGAAGTATAAAAATGATGTGGTGATTACTCGTAATGAATTCTGTATCACTGTGAAATTGATCACAGCTGTAAAGCAAACAAGTTACAAAAAAGGCACAGGACGCAAATGGAAAGTTTTGGCATAAGCTTTTAATGTTTTTATTAAGTTTTCTATGTTTTCTCTTTAAACTGAATTTGTTTGCTCTTTCCCAGTAGTTTTGTGATTTTTTTAATTATTCATCTGGTTTTTATTTATCCTATCGGTAAAGGAGAAGAGTTGCTCAGGTAAATCAGCATTCACAGTCAAACCTTCATACATTTTAACAACAGAACTGTTGTTATAAGTCTCTTTTTCACAAATGCTGTTGAATTATTACAGTTTCACCTTTTTTGTTTTTTACATGTTTCAAAAATAGAAAAGGTAAATAATAAACATTCCATTGAAATATATTTTATACAGTTCTTTATTCTTTTTGTTTTATTTTTCTCTCTTCAGTTTAGTGACAATAAAATTATATCCAGCATCAGTATTTATAGCATAAACCCCATTCATTAGTGGAGGGAAGCCTCTTGTCTCTCTTGTCTCTGTCATCCTTTGTTTCTCTGCCTCTTTCCAGTCGACACACACTAAATATTTATCCCTGTTGTGGGATCATCAACCAACCGATTAATCAACGGACTAATCAACCAATTGGTCAACAGTGAAATGGACCCCAGCGTGTCCATTTAAGGACAGTCCAAATAGCTGAATCTGGACTTAAAGCATGATATGGTTTCCTGTTTATAAAAAACGAAAATGGGTAAGAGAAGGCACAGCAAAATGAACACAAGATACAAACAAAAAACCTGAAATGAGTGGAGATAACGGATTTATTTGATCTGAACAGACTGGTGGAGAGAGGCACGTTTTCCATGACCTCAGCATCCGTGATTCAGTGAAAATTTGTAAAAAATAAAGAGAAAGATGACCCAAAAATATGCATAGGATATGTTCTGAAATGGTGAGTAAGTGATTACACAAAAAAAACACCAAAGCCTGGACTCCGTGCTGGGAAGCCTCTGGAAAACCATGATTGGACTCATGAAACTGAGCCCGTTTGCCTCAAGAAAGTGATCACATCACAGTCTGCTGCCTGTGAAAAGTGGCTCTATGAAGAATTCCCCTGCCTGCATGAAAAGAAGCAGGAGAATAAAAAAAAAGTGAATGAGTGTGTGTCACTGCATCTTCTAACCTGACAGAGAAAGGAAGAGGGAAAGACGAGAGCCTTTGCTTTTTTTCCCCCACAGAGGAGAGGCTTCCCTTCACATTACCATTCGCAATTAGGTTAAGTCAGCATTTTAAAGTTTCCCACGCATGCATTTAGAATTCATCTCCCCCCAAAAAAAGAATATAAAAACACAAGAACAAGGGATGCAAAAAGAAGCTTCTTCCTCAAAATAACTGAAGGAGGGGGAGGGGAGGAGGAAGAGGAGGAAAGGACAGAGAGATAGAGAGAGAGAGAGAGAGAGGGGAGGTGAGGAGCATGGAAAGGAGAGGGGAGGTTGCGGCAAGAAATGCAGACTGGAGTTTTAGAGCCCAACTTGCTAGCTTCAAACTGAAACAGAGAACTATCAAGGTTGATCATGAAAGTTCATTCTTCACCTTGGAAGAAATAGTGTGTCAAAATATGCTTAACTCCACTTAAAAGCTTGAATGTATTTAGTCTAAAATGTATGATTTTAGGCGAGCTAAGTATCCACACAGCGTAGGCTAGCAGAGCTAGGCCAAAAGCTAGCCTTAAGTGAATAGTAATTTGTCAACGGTCTAGGTTAGCTAGACCGTTGACACCGCTCCACTTGCCCACATTGTCTGGATAAACTATCGAGCTAGCCGGAAATTATACAATGCAAAGTATTAATGCATGAAAAAAGAAATAGATATCATATTTCAGAACTTTAGTTAAAATGGTAAATTCACAGGGGAGTGAACCGCTGCCCTGCATGCCTTCAAATTTGTTGATGTCACACCAGGTGTTTTATTTTCTGCTCTCAAAGGGTAAACACCGACTCTGACATCACTGATTAGGGGTGTGGCCAGACATCCGACATTCGTGGAAGTTTTAACCCACAGAGAGCTTTGCAGAAACTATTTCTGACTCGTTTGATGCACCACCCACCAATCAGATTGCTCCAGGCTTATTGAAACATTTGTACGAAGGCCTCTAAAACTCCAATCAGCATTGAATGAAGGTGGGGTGGGGGTAGGATGACAGTGGGCAGAGACGCTCCTATGCATCTTGTCCTGATATGTTTGGTCGTCGTTTGGGTTTCAAGTAAAGTTGCACTATTAGTTAGCTCAGATGTCAGTCTTCTCACAGGGGTGTGGCTTAGCTCAGTTTGCACAGCATGCTTCCTTTCTTGCACACGAGTAATTTATATAGACAAACACACACATTCTTGGACACACGTACGCACATGGAACCAAAACCTTAAAAAAAGACCCTATACCATTATTGCTCTGTCCCCACTACACTCCAGTGGAATAATCAAGGTTTCTATTTGACTGTCTAGAACTGCACAGCCATCACTTCTTCTTCTCCTCCTCCTGCCGTGCAGGTCTCTTTTTTATGAATAATTTAGGTTAGTTGCTGAAGCAACATGCCTTATGTATGGAGGGAGAGGGGTGGATCCAATGTACCCATATCCCATGAACCATTGAAGCATCTTAAACAAGACATAGTAGACATTGACAACTTTACTCTGGCAGCTAAGTGTTCTCAAACTGGGGCACCAGAGGATTGGGGAGTTTTCAACCATTCAATGTCAATAAATCATTATGCAATGTTTGTGCTTCTAAACACACTGCGTTACAAAGACCCAGGAGAGTTTCTGGTTGGACCATCAGGGTTTCCGTGAGGTCTTAGCCAATCAGGTTAGTCTTAACAGAACAGTCTTCATTCCACTTGCATTCTTGCATTACACCAAATTGTTTGGGAATGACTGCTGTTAACCAAGCCTATGTGGCAAAATGCCGAGTTTACCTGGCAGCAAGGGTCAAATACCAAACACTATTATGTGGCATTATGGGAATGGTATGAGCCAGCCTTTTTAGCGCTTGACCCATGCTAAGGAATAAAAGTCAAACTACCTTGGCCTCAGCTGCTTAAATTTTCACCCTTGCTTTTTTAATCTGCCTCTCACAAGACTTCCAACTTTATGGATGGTCAATACATTTGTGTAGTTTACCTTTAATGCTACATCACTTTCACAGCCTGTAGGTAGCAACACAAAAATGTATGGGCAATTTTGATTGGCAATATTGTCTAATAACATGGCTGGCTCAATTACGTACTGTTTTATTGCTCTAAAACCTTTACGTTTTACATCTACAGTGAGGGGTAAGGCCATGATAGAAGTCACCTTGTAGGCATTCATTCTGCAGAGACAGGTGTATGACCAGGTTAATAGTCTTCTGTCTCGGTTATCTATAATAGCCACATTAGCCCCCCTCACTAAACCCCCAAACCCCCTCTGAGACACATAAACAGTTTTTCTCCAACAGCCTAATACCATGAAGCCTTTAACCCAACTGGCGCATGCATAGGCTATCTTTATGTTCAGTGCATGCTTGAAAACAAAAGCATTTATCGATCCATTGTCATAATCTTCATGAACATAATTCATCATAATTGCATGTTTTACGAAATATATATGACATGTAAACAAATGCTGAAGGAAATATAAAACCAAAACAATTCATGAAGGAAGTTGCGTTCACCTTGGTATAGCTACAGTACGGTACATGGTAGGCTATTATTATTATTGACATTTCTGAAGCTGTACTTTAAACCTTTAAGAAGACAAGTGATATGAAACGTCAGATCTGATTCCTGTCACATACAGTACCACATAGAAAAAGCAGAACACCCTGGAAGCAATGAGACCTAGTGCAGTGTGGAAGGACAGTTGGACACAGTATAGACCAAAATACAGAAAGATTTACTTCCGCGCTTCAAGTAGCGGTATCCACTGAAAGGATCATAATGTTCATTCGAAACTATTATTTGAAACTTGAAACTTTCCTGAAAATACATACTGCAGCATCATGACATTCCACCTCTCGGATTTCTGATACTGTGTATTCCTGAGATAGGCCCCGTTTTCTATTCGAGTTTTGGCCCCATGTAATTTGTCAAGACTCTAGACCCTAGAATGATAGAGGATAGTGTGCATGTCTGAAAAACTCTCAATGATTTCATTATGTTGTGGAGTGTGACAACATACAGTAATTTTTAACAGAGAATGAATACCAAACAGTACTTAATGCACAACGTGGTGCAAACCAAAATTGGAACCAGACAGGTGATTAAGTATTTTTCAGTCATGGCCATTCAAGTTATTGGATTCAGTAGCTGCATGCACTCTTTATAATGTTTATTAATCCTCAAAATACTTAAGCAAAGTAGTCTTTGAGTGCACAGCACTGTCCAATTCCGCTATTCATCAAGTGCGCAAAAGACTTTTTCTGCTGTCCTTGGTAATATTGTGTTCTACTGCGCATATGAACCAAAATCTATTTAATGTCGCAGACCAAGCACATCTTGCATGAATTGCCAATTCCAAGAATTCAGTTCAATACAAAGAATGTAGCTTGCAGAAAATGTTGTCCCCTAGCAGCCCAGCAATGTGACAATGGGTACAAAGAAACATTTTGTGAGGGTGCAGTCCACACATCCCAATGGTAGACTATTTTAGCTCAATAGCCCTTATTGAAATGCGTGAAGTACAGCTGATACACCTTTCTGGCTGATGAGTTTGGCAAAAGCAGATATGTCTGCCCGTCAAATGTTTGTTTTCTGTCATTCAAGAGCATCAAAGATTAATTAGGGGAACAAGTCATGAATGAAAATTTTTTGGTTGGGTGTTTGTTATAGCCCTACTGTATGTCAGCCACAAAATGAATGAACACACATGGATGGATTACGAGACAACGGGCCCTGGGCACAAGCATGTAAAAAGCCACAAGACTGAAAGATTCTCTGTGTTTGAGTGTCTTTACAGTTGCTTTGTGGTAGCTTTTGAGTCTCCTTGTAGTCATTTTGCGTCTCTTTGTTATCATTGTCTTTGTAGGGCATTTGTGTTTCTTTTAAGTAGTTTTGAGTGCCTTTGTGGTCGGTTGTGTCTCTTTGTTGTCGTTTTGCTTCACTTTGTAGTAATTTTGAGTCACTTTGTCGTCGTTTTGTGTCCGTTTGTCGTAATTTGATTGACTTTCCAAGAAGAAATGGTTTCAGTCACATGAAAACAGAAGTTCTTGCCCAGGGAAACCTTTACCCTTGGGATATTCGGCCTGTGCCTGCAAGGCCTGTTCAGTAATCCATCCATATCTACAAAGTTTCAAAACAATTTTGTGGTGGGCCCACATGGTTTCATAAACCAAATACCTATCAACACAGAGCAAATGGCCATAATAATAACCGTCAAAAATAACCATCAATTCTCACATGAGATTCAAAATAAAGACATGAGAAGACAAAGAAATGACAATTACAATCTACAGTTTTTTTGTGATAACAGATCTGTCCAGCGCCTACCTATCAGTCCACACAAAGTGCTTCTGCCACCTTTCAAGGCATTTCAATTAGCTGCGTGTTTCCTTCTGTTTATCTACTTTTTCTGAAATTGTCCAGAGTTTTTGAGAAAATACTTTTTTTCCCCACAGCCCAGCAGAGCATCCTTGCTTCTGATGACACGGGTACTTGGCCAACCCTGTTTGAACACATAGAGCCAAGATGGCTGCCTCTCACCCATGGGGAACCACCGTGAACAGGAGCTGTTGTTCAAACATTAATGCTGGTCTGAGCTGAACGCTAAACATCTGCGTGTCTTCTTTTGGTGTTATTGCGTACATTCTCACCAACCAGCAAGTTAAGTTTTGCAAATCGGGCCATGTTCACGGATAATACACAGGAAAGCCTTCACTCTATAGGTTGAACCTTGGGCTGTCTTCACTCAGTTTTCACTCCCTTCATTTACCAGCAGCCTGTGTATGATTTCTGTGTGTTCCAATTTCAGTTCTGACCCTGATAAGATACGCTGTGATTGTAGGCTCACATTGTTTCAATTGAGATCATCAATAAAGTCGGTATTATCATTAAAAAAGATTTTAATACTGATACTGAACCTCATTCAGTAAAATAAATACACTTTAAATGAAGCTACACTTTCATACAATTCCAGAAGAAAGTGAATATTTTCCTGCACTATTTTAAAAACAAGAGCATGAAAATGTAAACAATATGGGAGCTTTACTTGAGCAATATTGTGGCTACATTCCGTAAACTCAAGGGTTAGTAAGTTATCAATCCCCTTCAATAAACAAGTTAAAGAGTCAAAGGGCAGATTTGGTAAAGCTACACCATGAAAAAGCTACTGGAACAAACATTGCCGATGACATTAGTTTGAATCTCATGAACTATATATTGTCTCTCCTTGTGATGGGTCAGGTCCGAGGTCATTTCGTATGTATTTGACATGAAATTAAGAAATTCGATTTTTGGACTTAATTTGATTGTTTTTAGGCCGTAACAGGTTCTTGCACTTTCTTGTTTGTTTCAGTTTTGCACGGGACTCTTTGGTTTTCTTTTCAATTGCTTTTAGGCAAAACTATTTTTTATACCTGACAACAATAATGTAAGGGAGATCGAATTTGATTTATTATAATTGAAAAATAATATGATTACATAAAATGTGGATATAGTTGAGCTGAGGGGATTTGGACTTCGGCACTTCTGAATTCCTGGCTACGGCCCTGTGTTTGTTTCTACTTCAGTGGCACATACAATATATTTTGATAATTTTTATCCATATACAACATAAATTACTTCTAATACCAACCCTGACAACACATTCTCCTTAGACAGAGTGGAATAACAGCCCTGGATGATGAGGCAGCCATCTTGTACCTTTTCAGACCTGCCTGGATCATGTAACAAACTTCAACTGTAACTTTTCATACATGTCCTTGACCCAAGACTTTTGATGACCCTTCTTACCTTGAGAGGGTGGCGTTGCCGTGGACATCAAGGTCAAGAAGAAGTCCCAAAAGAATGGGACAACAGACATTTTCAATTTAAATGCGCGTGATCAACAACATCTCTGAGTGGACGGCACAGTTCAGTACAAGCTCAGTTTGATAGTCCTGGGTCCACATTGTCACATGGACACACACAGCTGCCATTGGAGAGAGTTTCTGATAAGGGTTCTGGTAAAAGGCTACAAGAGGAAGAAGAAAGAGAGTAGCAGTCGGGTGAGAAGTTGAAGTAGTAGACAAACTTGTTGTAGCAGAATAAATACTTGCAGTAGTTGGGAGGAGTCTTCTTGGATTTTAGAGGGGTTAGGGTAGGGTGGGGCTCCTAAGATTTTCTTGTGAAGAAAATGAAACAGGATAGATGTTGCAACCCTTTTCTTCTTAATCATCTGTGTTTTATCATAAAAATATTTTTTTTTTTTTTAAACATAATCCTACATTTGTTTTAATTTGTTGCATATAACATAATTTTTGTTAAGTTTTCACATTTAAATTCTCAATTTCTAGCCCTGTTATTCATGGGGAGATCAGAATGGCTTGCAGAAGTCATGCAGAATATTCATGCTGGTAAACAATGTCATAAAAATGCATTTCTAATTTGCAATCATTGCCATTTTTTTTTTTTGTCCCTAGAATAGTTTCTCAAAGATGTTCTCCCGCTCCGGCTGAATACCTGCTTTCTTTCAAAAGCCTCTATATCTTCTCGCCCCACATCCCCAGAGGTATAGAGTGTATGGTCTGCAGAAATCTCCTTCCCCCCCTTCCCTCTTTCCCTCAGAGGGGGAGGGGGCTCCTCCTCATCCATCGTGCCTTCAGAGAAAGCAGTTCACTGCAGGAGATGCTGTTTTGCAAATATTAGCAGCCAGTTTGGGGGGGGGGGGTTAAAAAGTGGGTGATGATGAATTTGCATTGACATTGCTGCGTGAAAAAATAAATAAAAGATGGTCTCTCTAATGGTCTCTCCGTCCGTTCTTCCCCCCACCCCCCTTTTTTTTAATCCATCCATTGTGTTCTTGGCTGTCTTTCTTCTGGTTTTAATTGGTTTCGTTCATGCCATGCAGTTTCGTTAAAGAGGAGGAGCAGCAGCGATGCTGAGATGCAGGGGGGGATGGTCAAACACTCGAGAGGGAAAGAGAGAGTGAGAAAGAGGGTCAGTCACATCTTTGTTTTTTAGCCGGCAGATGTCACGGCCAGTTGTCTCGTCCGGTCCTTCCATCCATGTGTGTTTTGGGGTTAATTCCCTCACCAGGTGGATGAAAGCTGGCTCTTTGACGTTAGCTGAGATCTCGGTATTCAAACCGGTCAGTTGACCATGAAGACCCAAGATGTCAGCTGTCTCCAGGAAGATTCAGATGATATCAAATACAGGATCATGTCAAATGTACATGTGATATGGCTGATGTTTTCTGATATGTATGAGTAGATTTCAGCCCGCTTGCTAGAGGTCCTGTAGCTCAGCAGAGATTAGCGCCGACACCGGATCGGACTCCGCCGGGAGCTGTTAGACATCACGATGAACCACCCGTCACCTTGCATAGTGCTTTGAGTGCCAAAATAATGAGGCATCCAACTGGAAATCAACAGCTGCGGATGAAGTTTTTTAAAATAAAAAGAATAAAGCAACAACACAAGTTAAATAGAGGGCATCCTCGTCGCATGGTCTCCAAATCCATGTCTGTCATAGGGGAGCATCCATGCAGTGGTTTGCTCTGAAAATCAGTTCAAATGAGGCGGGATTTATTTTTTTTTCTTACTCCCATCTTTAAAAATAGCTTATATGTGATTGTGACCCTTGCTCTTCGTTGGGATCGACGGCAAGGTTGCATATGAATGTGTCACACGGATGATGAAAATGTTCAGGTCCACCGCTCATCTTCTTTCTTTCTCTTTCTCTCTATCTCCCTCCCCGGTTTCTACAGTGAATCCCGTCGGGGGAGATGGAGGAGCAGCGCTTTCAACGTATTACTGTTTTTCTCCTCTTCTCGTAGAGGATGGGGGGGGGGGGGGGGGAGGGGGGTTAGAAACTCAGCACTGAAAGGGAAGAAAGAAAAGAGAATTTACTGAGGGTTTGCAGTGAATAATTCATGACTGTTGACCCTCAGACACCAGACCATGGCATAGCGTTTGATGAAAGCCGATTCAATAATTAAAGACGTTTTTTGTGCGAGTGTACAGCTCACAATACTTTCATCAAAACATTATAATTCATTAGAAAACACCATATATATATAGATATTTCAGATGAAGCATTTTGTAATGATTTCCAAACAGTTGTTTTGTTTCAGATTTTAATTGTAGGTTTATTTAGTAACATCCAGGTCTGGTGCAGTTAAAGGTCAAAGCCCATTTAACACATACTGTAAGTAAGTGGAATGATCCAGGTGGGTAAAGTATTGTTTTCTTTGTTTTCGTAATCATTCATATTGGCATCTGCTGAGCCAGTTGTACCAGCTGTTCGTAAAATTCCGGCTTAGCATAGTTCTAACGTATTTTGTAATTTGTTATTTTTGTAATTTCATGCATCACTAAATTAAAACTGGTTTGTCCTCATTAACTAGTTCTAACATATCGATTAGTTGTTACTTAACATGTATACCCACTAACTGCTGTTTTGTTGTTGTGTAGCTAACTGGACCAACTGACAAAGCTAACGTTATGCTAAGATAAGTTAATATAGGATCCGTTTAGAGTGAGGAATAAAAGAGGTAACACGGAGTACTCGTTGACATACGTTGATAATAATGACTTAAACCTTGAAGATTTTGAATTACAGTTCACAAAAATAGCACGACATATCTCAAATTACGAAACGTTATGCCAATAACGTTTGACTAAATGAGTTAAAAGTGTTGGTTGAGTTAGCGTAAACTCTAAACTGTATGAATACTCATAAACACATATGTATCCATGTATGCATGCATAAATAAATCAAATACCTACATTTTTTAAATCTAAATTTTTTGCGCCTCTAAATGTTATTACAGTTACGCTAGTTTGTGATGCTATGATGACTTCCTTTATTATAGATGTTTCCAAGCAACAGCTCACTAAAGTTTTGACGAGCTAAGACATTTTTTTAACTTTAATGGTGCAACTTGATGTAGTAAATCAGTTTGAAACTAGTTAGGAACTTAGGAAAACCCTTCAAACTTAGTGATGAATTTCTGAACATCTGGTGCAACTCAACACAGATCTATCAGAGTTGGCCAGGAGATTCAAGTACACGAAATGAGCAAAACTGACAATTATTTTACCCACCATCCAATACATTTACAGCTTGTTTTGATTTCCATTTCTTAAAAAATGATTTGATATCTTTCTGAGGTCCAGTGTGGAACCACATTAGATATAAACCTGTTTCCCAAAAGCATCAAGACGGGGAATGATCACTGTGTTGGAATACATCTTACATTTTGGCCTTTTATGCAGTACTATCTTTTTCTGGAGCATTCAACCACATGGCAGGATTAAACCAGTGATTCACAATCTGTTGGTTTTGGTCTGTGGCATCATTACAGGACAATCTGTATCTAGCTGGGGTCTACTCGTCACATATTTCAATGTCTATGAGTTGTTAGAAGTTCCACCAAAAAGAGATTTCCCCTTTAAACTGTTCAGATGGTTTATTTGAATAACAAGCAAATATCAGAGAGAAGTCCCAAAAAATATAATATAGATCTGTGTAGGGGAATTACTCATCACCTTTAATCATCTCACAACCCCTTCGATTGGCCTGACCCCCAGATTAAACTACCTATCTAGCTCCACCTTGACCAGCTACAACGGTAGAATGCTACTTTAAACTTACTTTGATGCATTACTAATAATGAACCGCGAATATAAAATAATGTATTTATTAATATGGCTGTCAAGGACAATTTCTCGACAGAACTTGTACGTTTACTTTTGATACTTTATGTACACTTTTCTGTTGCAGGACCTTTACTTGTAACAAAGTATTTGTTGTAATGGTACGTTCAGCAAAGAAAGTGCTTCTTTCATCACTGACAGGTGATGATGACAGATGATAACATCTGTAGATGAAGACAGTGAGATGTGGTCAAAAGCTACGGAAAAAGTTGAAATTTGAATTTTTTTTAAATATGAATTTAGCTGCAGCTTTTATTTCTATGTCTAATTCATGACATATGAGACACTGAATACAGAGCCTAGTGCTGGAACTGCAATCACTGGTTATCGCCCTTTCGCGTTGCAGCAAACAATTCTTTCTGTCTTTAACATCAACAAATTGAATCCCAAAGATGCTCTTGGGAAAGAGGCTGTGGGAGTTTCTTTCATCGTAAATGAGATTTATAGTGTTAGCCATTGTAGAAACCCTTCGTTCTTTAATACTGCTTTCCAAACAAAATCCTCTCAGGTCGTAGCAAGAATGTAGAAATTGAAAGACTTCTACGATGGCAGACCGTGTGTTCCTAACCCTAAACTGTAATTTCCAGTGGTGCTCAGTATGAAATAGTTGTAACATCAGCAGTATAATACTGCACACCAAGGCAAGGAAATGATAGGGCCAAACACACTGGTGAAGCAAAGAAAAGACACCACCACAAAGCTCGCCCAGCCCGGCCAACATGCAAGAACATCAAGAACACAGAGCTTGAACGTGACACACTCTAACGTTTCTCTCTCCGTCTCTGTAACTCACTCACACACACACACACACACACACACACACACACACACACACACACACACACACACACACACACACACACACACACACACACACACACACACACAGATACAATCTGCAGAAGTCCTCGGGGGTGGGGGGGCTGCTCAGTCCTCTGATATAACAAATCTTTGGACACTAATTAAGAAGCCTGATGAGACCGAAGGACATCGAGGTCACAGATTTAGCGAAATTAAAAAGATTTCAAAGCTCAAACCAGAGGACTGCAGCCAACCAGGACTGGGCATGAAATCCAGACCAAGAACTGAGCGTGGAGCATCTCAGTTGGTGTGTCCTGCACATGTACAGACCAGACCTTGGCCAAATCGTTTTTTATTTCTTTTATCTGTTTTTTTTGTTTCATCCCACTTTGACCGGCAGACCATGCAGAGTTTTAGCTGCATCAGGTCAGCTCCTTTCTAATTAATTTCACTCCGGTGCAGTTTGCCCCGGATGACAATTCCTCTGCATCTGTGTGGGATAAAACGAGTTGGTGATTGCGAAGGCTGTTTGACCCAGGTGTGGTACACACAAAAGAAAAAACAGTAAGGAAACAAGAGTGCGGCACACAACACAGGGAACACACAGAACACAAAAACGAAAATGTCACACCAACACTGAATCACGCACAGGTGAGGAAACACGACACAAGGAGCAAAGACAGTGCACAGGAACAACGGTGAGGTACACATTCTTACATGGAAAAGCGATTTCTGCTTCTTTTCTTTTTTTCCTCCTCATCATCATCATCATCACCATACTTTTCTGTCTTCCCCAAACTTTTTCCTCCTCCATCTCCTCCCTCTGACGCTGCTCGGTTGACAATCTCAGAACACATAATTTCACAGCCCCCTCCCCCCCCCCCTCCCGATCTACATAGTCTTTTTTTTTTTTCATTCATTTAAATGTCCGTTCCTGTCTTCCTCCTCGGTGAAATCCAGTGTCTGGCCAAACTTTTCTTTTTTTTTTTCAATGCGAAGGTGCTCCAATTTGACTCCCTTTTTGGTTTTCGCTGTGAGAGACTTCAGGGTGGGGGGGGGGGGGGATGGATGGTGTGTTGGGGGCATAAAGTCTCTCAAAAAGAGTGACACGATTACCGGGAAAGGGAGGAGAGACGGGGCAGAAACCACACAAAGAGAAGACAGGAAGCACAGTTGGACAAGCATTTTTTTAAAGGAGGGGGAAGAGCCACAAAACAGAGCACATGGAATTCACAGGGACAGAAGAGAGAGGAAAACTTGACTTTTTTTGTTTGTTATCTCTCCCTTTTTTAATACATACAGTACATCTTAAAGGAAACGTGGGTGGACAGGAACTATGGGGGCACAGAGGGGGAGATTGAGAAAGAGATACCTGAGTTGTGAATTGATGGAGAGGGGAGGAACATTGGCAACGAGGGGCAGAAGCTTAAGAAATTCAAGAAGAAAAAAAGTTTGAATTTTGAAGGGTGCCTCTGCAGTGTGGTTACTCACTGGGTAGTAAATGTGACTTCTTCAAAGATCTTTTGGGGTAAAAAAATAAAATAAATCAATGGTACTATGCAGCACTAAAGCAGACTCAACAAGAACATTGGTCCTGCAAAACCCTGGGTTACATTCAGAGACAATTATTTTTATTTGTATTTATTTTCACAACATAAACTAAAATGGTAAGTCATTAAAAAGGTTTTCAATGATCTCGCGTTTTGGCAGTCCTGTTAAATCAATCTGCCTGGTTTACACCTATGGACTTGTTTCAGCAGGAATACACAACACAATGGAAGTAACGATATTCCATGGGGTCTTTAAGTTTTTTGACCTGATTGAATTGGCCAGAATATACAAGGTATTATATTTGAAAAAGTGGGAGTTTGAGGATTAGACATGTATGCATTCGCAACATCAATTTTATACATTTTTTAATGGAAGGTATTGAGTGCTGCAGGGATGAGTCCTACAACCTGAAAATGAGTTAGCATTTTTCCACTTGCAGTTCCCTCTTCTCAAAGTCAATGGGTTTTTGGGATAGCTTCCTGAAATAATGGAGAAATTCCATTGGCTCTTTGTATAGGGAACCAGTGCAATGCTGACTGATAGACAAGCCACGTGATTTATATTCTGCTTTAATGGAAGTATTTCAGGTTTACAAGAGACTAGTCTGAAAAATAAGCCAGAAAGGGTTTTGTGTCTTCCAAAAAATGGTGTCTTATAAGCAAGGTCATCTTTTATATGGTCCGATTCTGCATTATGCTTACATATTCTTAAATACATTTGCATTCAATCAGTTTAAATCAAACTTAAATAGAAACTGGGTTTGAGTGAGTTCACTCTAAAGGGGCTCGCAGCTCAGAGGTGCCCGAAGGAACCCTGGCAGGTTAATCTGGCCCTGTTTGTTTTTAGGATCTTGTGTTGAATCATTGCATTCTCACATTGCAGAGGTATCCTTCTTTTGAACTCACTGCACTTTAAATGCAAGTGTAGACAATAGAACAGGACGTAAAGAAATGAAACATGAGGTGGGGCAGAATGAAGTCACAGACGGATAATGAAGGAGCGGTTGAATGAGACAACAGAGAGGGGGGTTTAGGTGAGGAGGTATCTTGGGGAGGAGAACGGTCTCTATCTCCTCTCTCTTGCAGAAGAGGAGTCGAGACAATGATGGAAGAAGCTGGATTTGTTTTTCATGTGTTAGCGTTAGTTCACAGTTACTGCTTCTTTTTGCATATATCTGATAAGCGCGGGGCTTTCAGAACAGTTCTCTGTGAAAAGAGAAGCAAAAAAAAAGAAGAAGAAAAAAAATATATCATAAGCTACGATTGTTAATATGTTTCTCTTATCATAAGTCTCTCAAGTTCTGATAAGAAAGCAGCTATACAAGACCTACCAGAAATGTAACCCCGCCCCGTCCTGCAAAAATAAACTTTCCCACCCCCACCCGGCCCCGTTACAGTACCTAACTTGGTCTCTTCCGACCAATAGCATCATAGCATTTCGGCATGCATAATGTCAGCCCGTCCTCCCTCTTCTTGCATTCAAAGAGGTGAACATTTTTTTGTCCTGCATGCTTTGTTAGTGCATATGTATGCATCTTAACACACACATCCATACACACTCTTAGTAATCTAAACGATATATACACATTCATTAAGCTCGAGACTAAAATCTTATCAAACCTCCTCACATTATTAGTCATATCAGTATCCTTATTGCTTGCAATGGAAACCCATGCAGATTCATATACAACGCAAACTTTACATATGTACAATCACCGGGACAAAAGCGACCAATCAGCAGTGGCCTTTGGGGAAGCGGCAGACGCAACAACAAGTGGACGATGGGAAGGGAGAGGAGGATGAAGAGAAGATGAAATGTTCAGAAATGATAGACAGACTCAGTAGAGTAACTGGAGTGTGTGTTTACATCTATGTGTGTGTGTGTGTGTGTGTGTGTGTGTGGTGTGCTAACAGGACTGGGGGTTAAAATGATTCTCCAACTAGCAAAAACTGGATAGTGATGCCCGGCATCAGCATGAGGATAATCAGGAAATAGCAAACCCTGCGTGACCACAAATCAGGGTCACATAATGTTAAAGATCTGGCTCAACAATTTGGGGATCCCCCCCCCCCCCGCTTATTCACATCCTTTGAGAGTGAGATGAGCCAGAGCTAAGGAGGCAATTACATTAGCTTAGCATTATGAGGGGGGGAGGGGGGGGGGGGGGCAGCTAGCCTGGAACTAAAATGTGTATCAACTCCTCTATAGATCACTTTATTAACAAGCTCTCGCTAAAAGTTGTAAATTGTAAAGATTACAAATTGGGGATATGTGTGCTGTTACTATTTTTTGGTGAGCACCAAAAAAAGCACATTTGTGTTCTATGCATGTTAAACAAAATGATATAATGTATACTTTTTTTTTTGGCATTTGGACATAGCTAGGCTAGCTATTTTTCCTCTGCTTCAAGGCTTGAATCTAAACTAGGCTCATCGCTTCCTGGCTACAGCTCACAACAGAGCGTGCTTTCCCCAAAATGTTTAACTGATTCTTTAAATCAACAGTGACAGAGTCTCCTCATTTGGGGCTCTTACCTTCCAATACTCCCAGCTTGAATGCAAAAAAAAGCAACAGGAAGGAGATACCTCAGTGCACAGAACCCTCCTCTGAAAAAGGAGTCTATGTTCACTCGGTGGTTAGTGATAGTGCTATTATGGGAATCTAATGCAACTCAAAGGGAATGATTTCCATCTGACTGAAAGCTATCTGTTACTTTCTGGCGGGGGAGCAGGAAAGTGAGAGCGCGAGATGAGTACAAGGGATTTAAACACTTAACCAACAGACATATAATTACTGTCTAAAACAAAGAACAAGTCTGACATTGTTGTTCTTCAATAAATCAATAACATTTCTTGCAACATCAGAAAATTACAGTTTAAAACAAAAAGGAAACAAAATGTATATTTAGGGAAAAAAAATAAAAAAAAGTACACTCAGTGACAGAAAGATGACATCATCATGTGATCACACAAAGCTTGTTAATTGAAAAATATCAAAACTAAACTGAAAGAATGATTTCTTCCTTTCTGTCTTGTGGAAGCAAAAAAAAAAGTATTTTTCCAAGTTGTGCATCTTAGTAGAGAGGTAGATGCAGGTCTGGGCACACACACACATACACATACACACTCATGCCCACACAAACATCCACATGCACACGCGTGTGTGCTGCAGACACAACATAACTGAACAGAAACACGAAGGTCCAACCGCCGCTGTCTCATTTATCTACATTGCATATTTCTATGTTTGTATGCTGTCTCTGTTGTCATGTTCTCTTGCTTCTTCCCTTGTGGTGTTTGTCGTCCGCTCTTGCTCTACCACGGGCTGTCGCTCCAGTAGCCGTTCACAGTGCCTCCTACTGAGCAGCCGTAGCCAAAAAACATAGAAGAGGTGGACGGACAGAAAAGGGTTGGGGGGTTTAGGAGGGGCAAAAACAGGGAAAGAAAGAGAAGCCAAAAACTAAAAATATTGCCACTGGCTGCTGAGTCACACTAGAGTCAGTGCAAGTAGTAACGCTGTTGGTGGCAGTGGTGGTGGTGATGGTTGTGGGATGAACTCAGACGTGAGGAAAACCACGCTTCTCACACTCAGGCTAAGCTGCAATGTCCAAAAACCTTTCCCAGATAAAGATAAAGTCATTACCCTGCCACCATAAAGGAATAGTTCAACAACAATTTTGGAAATATGCTAATTTGTTTTTCTTTCTGAAAATGTTGTGAGAAGATGAAAGTGAATCTCTTGTCAAGACGTGGTTAGCCTAGCTTAGCATAAAGACTGGAAGCAGGGAGAAACAACTAGCCTGGCTCTGTTAAAAAAATACACCTACAAACTAAAAGTTGTTTTAAAATGATCACGTTGTAACAGGTTTGTTTACTCTTTAGACAAAGAAAAG
The DNA here is from genome assembly GCA_032191485.1 of Leptoclinus maculatus. Taxonomy (NCBI): domain Eukaryota; kingdom Metazoa; phylum Chordata; class Actinopteri; order Perciformes; family Stichaeidae; genus Leptoclinus; species Leptoclinus maculatus. The sequence continues at coordinate 518,113 of JAVDOI010000002.1, read as the reverse complement.
GACTCTGTGGTGCATTTAGAACCCAAATAAAAAAATTGTAATGGTGGATTTCTGCTAAATGCACTAATACAAAATCAATAGCAATAATAATGAAGAATCAAAATACTTTATAATGTGTTATTTTTCATGTTCAAGCTAATGGAATCTGAATCCAAATACAAACCTAATTAAATATATCAATAAATATACGAAGGTCTTGTGTTACCTTTTTTTCAACAAACAAACAAAGAGTTTGAATGGTTAACTCATATCAATGAATAAAGAGATAGTTTAAAAGTATTTCTCTATTCATTACCCTTCAGGTGTCATTCAGATCACCCAACCATTCCAATGAACAGATTCTTTAGGGTAAAAGCCATAAATCTTTCATATGATATATGTAGTACCATGTTCACTTTAAATACAGTCACAAATTATGTATTTTAACATATGATTAATAGATTGAAATGTGCCTTACACTGCCTCCTTGCCTCATGGGTCATGTCTAGATGGTAACCCTTGATTTGCGAAACTCTCGTGAGATGGTTGGGTTAAGGCATTGACCTTGAGTAGTTGAGGTTAGACTTTGACTATGAATTGGTGAGGGTAGGTGTTAGACATTGACTTTATAAGGTTACAGTTTTTGCATTGACCTTGAATGGTAAAGGTTAGGATAGGTCGCCAGGTAGCGAGTGTCGCAAGAGTTTTCAAATCTTTTTGTAAATCGAGGGTAACCGTCTAGCCACAACATTCTTGACGTTTGGCCATGCTTGCTGAAAAAGGGTGTGTGGCTTTACCTGCAGTCCACTTAAGATCATGTGGAACACTGTGATTGGCTTAAAGAAACCCAATCAAATATGTTTGTGCATTTGGTTGGAGCAAGATGACAGTAATTATAGATCTATACATGCTAGAAAGGTTCTGTCCATTGGTATGGTCGGGTGATCCGAACAGGTGTCAGTTTTCTGTTGAAGCTATGTCTTGATAAACAAGAGTTTATCCATCCAAGACCACACAGGTGCACAAGTGTGCACCTGTGTGGTCTTCTTTGTACTTTTAGCATGTTAACATCACCTAAAACCACTAATTATCCTTTTACTTTACTTATTTATTTCGGACAGAGCCTTTTTTGATCATTTTAAAACAACTTTTAGTTTGTAGGTGTATTTTTTAACAGAGCCTGACTAGGTGTTTCCCCCTGCTACCAGTCTTTATGCTAAGCAAGGATAACTGCATCCTGACTCCGGCTGAGTACTTTACGCGCATACTCTGAGACTGCTATCAATCTTCTCATCTCACTCTCTAAGAAACCAAATCAACTTTCTTGGTACTGTTCCTTTAAACCTTAGCTAATGACTCAATGAAAGCAGAAGTAAAGATAATTAAATAGAAGAAGACATGAGAATGATCTTCCCTTTGTTCCTACTTTGCAGCTCATCCTTAATCCTTATTTTACTGAAAGCCCGGGTGAGGGCGCAAGGAGAGGAGGTAAAGAGTGATGGTCTGGTCCAGATCAGACCCTATTGCTCCTTCACCGAAAGTCTTTGTGAGGTTAAAAGTCAAAGTGTACACATGTTCACAGATATTTATATTTTCCTATAGCTGCTTTTGTCTATTTATTTTGCAAAATATGTTTCTAGCCCAGGCTTAGCGTTACCGACACTCTGCTCCCCTAACCTCCTATAATCTTCTTTGAAAGTGATTCTCAACATTTTGGGGATTTTTTGCCAATGTGGGTGCATTTTCATTGCAGATCAACACTATGTGGATAAACAGGTTGATAACATAGGCTGCTTCTAAATCTATATATTGAAATTGTTTTACTTTTAGGTCAATAAATGTCACACGTATCCAGTAATTCATGAGGAAAATGCAAATAAATAATAAAATGTCATGTCATATTTGAGCTAATTTGCTATCTTTTTTTATCAACTCTTAACTGTTGTGTTTTTTTGCAACCTCTCAGGGGTTCCAGGTTGGGAACTACTGTCCTATGACCTGCGACCAACCCTGACAGAGACACCTGTTCCCCAGCTGTCCACGGTATTCAAAATAATTTTTCATCAAGTCCTCCTGCAGTTATCTGAGTGTTGTGTTTAGGGTCTAAGCAGAGTCTGAGGCCAGAGGAGGAAGCAGAAATAAAGAAGAGGACGGGATGCTGCAGCTTTCATACGTTGGTTATGGAGGTGATGTACGTAGAATCTAATTGAACTCCCTCTTTCCCTGTACTAAAGGGATACACTGAGAACAAACTAACTAAGTGTGCATGTATGTGTAACAGAGGTCATTTTGACTCAATGCAACACAACAGGCGCTACAGTTTGGGGTATTTCCTCTTTTTAGAGGTATGAATTTGACTTTAAGTATACAAAAAACATTTTTTTCACTACTTGAAGGTATACCATATGTTCTTATTCTGGAGATTCTCATGAGTAAAAACATGCATGCTGCAGTAATATGTTAGTGTCAATGTGTGTGTGTGTGTGTGTGTGTGTGTGTGTGTGTGTGTGTGTGTGTGTGTGTGTGTGTGTGTGTGTGTGTGTGTGCATTCTGAGGCTTAATACTAGAAGTCCTTATTCATAGCTACTCTTAAGTGTCAGTCTTAAAGCATTGAAGTGTGAGTGCAGTGTCGAGATACAGGCAAGAAGTAGCATAGGGAAAGCTAGAGGCAAACTAACTCAACTACCATATCCATCTAAACTAACCTAGACTCTATCCCTCTTAGTAAGGAAGGTGTGTTCGTGTTTTTTCAAATACACTTGCTGAAGCGTCTATCTCAGCTTAATCGGCAAGGTTTAGATATGCTGTGGTTTTAAAATAGGACTTTCTGGTGCCTAGAAGAGGACCGCTAATTCCTTGTTGGTTCTATGAAGAGGGAAATGTAATGAAAGAGCAGCTAGGATGAATCGAATGTCGATGTTGATGCTTTCCTTGCATGTTCCCCAGAAAAAAAGGGGAAAAAAGAAGAAAAACAACCCAAAACATTCAATATTGTATTGTTGCTGTTGTTGTTGACATTTTGCTGTTTGTGTCTCCCTGTCGGCTATGCTACAAGATGGAGGGAATGGGGGAGCGGCATCGCCTGAGACCAGGCGGCTCAAAGGGCTCGAAGGTAGAGTTGGTGATGGGGGTGAGGCGCAGCGGGGCGCCCGTCATCCCGGAGATATTATTGAGGCTGCGCGACTTCTCATAACCCGTGGCTATACGTGAAGATGACAAGGCACAGGCAAGAGGGCAAAGGTCAGAGCGGAGTTATGAAGGGCCATTCAGATTAGCAAATGAAACAGTCAGCATGAATGTTTTCATGATATGGTAAAAAAAGAAGAAAAAAAAAAGTTGGAATGTGCATGGAAATGCATTTTTTTATGACAGAAAGTAATGTTATGATATGTCCATTTATGTTAAGACAGCATCACACATCAGAAATTGCAAATAGAAAACATTTGTTACAGTTACAAGCATTTGTAAATGAAACAAAGTAAAAAAAAAAAGAGATAAATAATTCAAAACAAAACCAGCCCAAACCAAGTAAAATAGTTTAGACCAAAGGAGGAAGTTAGAAAAAGACAGATAGACAGACGGACGGATGGACGGAGGGACAAACAGATGGACAGACAGGACAGAGACAGGACAAAACAGGAATATTGGTTACGAAAATCAACTATCAGTTGCCACAATATCCCTCAGACACCAAGAGGTGGTGCTCTGCAGCACCGACACCAACTGTGTAGGGGAGGGAGGATGCACTAGTCCAGTGGATGGACACAAACCCCTCTGATCTGAATATATCCCATGAGATTTTCATACTTGTACATCCACTGGACTACCTGCTCTGGGATTCCCAAAAGCACATCGGTGGTGGTACACTTTATTGAGCAACATGAAACACAGCAGGACTCGGTGGTTTATTGATTTGTTTTTTTAGTTTTTTTGGGAAACTCAGAGCAACTCGGGTGGGTAAATCATCTGGAGCTGAGCACAGTTAGCAGTACACACAATCACTCGAAGTTAACACTGCAATCTCTACACTTTACTGGGGACATTTTGACCTCAGAGTCCAGGTGTTTTAGCCAGTCTACCGGCAAGAACAACAGGCTGCTGTTAACAGGGAAACAGTCAAGTTAGAAAGAAAGACAGACAGACAGACTGACAGACTGACTGAAGAAAATACCGTTCTCCAAAGTCAGGGTCAGGTATATGTTTTTCTTCATTTAGGTGATCAAATTCAACATGTTTAAAAAAAAAAGGTCTACAGCCATGCTAGCAGCAATGTGAGGCTGTATTCGGCCGCAGCGGTGCTTTCAGCTAAATGCTAACATAAGCATGTTTAGCAGGCATAATGTTCACCATGTTCACCATGTTCACCATCTTTGTTTAACATGTTAGCATGCTAATCATTGCAAATCATCACTATACACAAAGTACAGCTGACGCTGATGGGAACAGGTTGACGTAGCAGAAGGCTGCAGAGTTAGATGACGTTTCAAAATGTTGGGTGGATCTTCTTGAAGAATGTGGTGAAACTTTACACATGTAATGTATACCTTTCCTAGATCTGATCACAACATTCTTTCCTAACTTTTGAAGAAAAAGTGCATCTTTGATATACGACTGAAAAGTCCACATGATTTTTTTAATATAGCCTGATGGATATTAGGTGTTTTAGGACAATATGATATAGAGAATTTAAAGTTTTAAAAAATCCCTTAGATATATGTTGGCTGTCATTTTTTTTTACATTATTGTAAATCATTAACAAACACTTTCGAAAAGGTTAATTTAAAAGAGCATTCCAGCAATTTTGTATAGAACTTAAGTTGAGAGACTCATACGAGAACAATTAAACAAAATAAATAGACCAAAAGATTTTGACTTTAAGTCCCTATTATGGGGCATGTGTGGAAACACTACATTTACCATAATGCAGGCTTGAATGCCCTCTTTATTCACATTCCAAAGCTTGAACTGGGTATCGATGACGATGACAATCTATTCAATTCAACTCTATTTTAATATACTATATATATTATATACTTGAATCTTAATTCCTGTTTTAGTTGTAAGCAATTTGTTGCTGCATTAAAAAGATTGTAATCCCTGTTAATTTTGAAGATGTTTTTCAAAATTGCTGGTCTACGATTTATTATTTGTTGCCCCCACGCATAAAAGAACGATCCCTGTCACTTTCACACAGTGAGGCATACAGCTTATTAATCAAACACTGGTATCGGATCGGTACTCGGTATCGGCCGATACCAAAACTTCAGGTATCAGTGTTGGGACTGAAAAAGTCAGATCAGTGCGTCCCTAAATATATATATCATATATATTATTATATATGATATATATTATATAAATATACCTTTTACACTATGTTATGGTCTATCGAGGCTACGGTCTGTTATTGAATATTGCAACAAATTGCGGCTTCATCAATTTATCCATTCGGACAAACAGCTGACATTTAGTGTGGTGATGTTGGAGCTGGCTTGTTGTAATTTCTGGCTTTAGCACCCACTTGCAAAAACTCATGTTGTCCTTGGACAAGTCATGGGAAAAGATGACAGTAAAGTACTAAAGGGCATCCTTACCTTGTACCATCACCACAATGGCTACAACAACAAACAACTAAAAAACGATACCTACATAACCCACCAACACGCGATATAGCAGAGGTTTTAATTACTCATCAAAACTTCTACGGAAGGATTTGTCCTTGTGAGGTTAGTGTGGGCTCAGTTTCAGTTCTGCAGAAACTAAAGTTGGATGTTGCATAAAGAGGAAGTGAGGCCCTCATCTGAGACCAGCATGTAAGGACAAACCTAGCCTTTGTAAAATGTCCTGCTGAGAGATTTTTCTGGAACAGGATTGGTTTAGAGGTTGGTTTGCTGTTTTGTTTTTCTTTGATGATATACTTTTAGGTATCAAATCTCACCTTCTGTAGGCCTGAAAGATGGTAGTATGAAGGTGTCTGTTAATGGAGAACAGTAGCTGTGGCTATTCAAGGTTCATTTTAGGGGTGATCCAAAATCGCTGTCGATTCAATGATCCGATCTAGGGGCCTGGTTCGACTGCCAATTTCACTGTAAAATCGTCGCAGTAGTGAAAAAATGTGGTTATAAAACAAAGGATCTTCCCATTCGGACTATATGGGGTTGCTGAATGTCTGATTTTACAAAGAATTGCTTGGTTTATCCCAATACATTTTGATATATAGCCTATTTTGGTTGTGTTTGCTGTTGCGTCTCTCTTCTTGGATGCCTCTATGATTTCCTGTAATTTCTCCTCCGTCTGTGGATTGCTACAATGGGGAAATGGAACTAGGGTCGAAGGTTGTATTTACAACCACAAAAAGCGTATGTCGAAAAACAATACAGTCAGGAAATCATGGACCAGTGACAAAGAGAAAACATAATAGGCCTACTCAGTTCTCAATAATATAAGTAGCAGCATCTCCGCCGTATATGGTGGCTGCCAATGATAGCAGAAAAAACTATTTTTTATGTTGGAGTAGGGAGGATGAGTTGAGCAGTCTCACAACCTGAGGCAAGAAGCTTCTCTTTAGTCTGGTGGTAAGACAGCAAATACTTCTGTATCTCTTGCCAGACGGCAGCAGGGTGAATAGGGTGTTTCTGGGGTGGGTATTGTCTTTTAATATCCTTTGGGCTCTGCGCAGGCACCTCACCTCACCAATAACACTGTTGTTTGGTAGATGGGTACCAATGGATGCTCTGGGTGGTTTTCATCACCCGTTGCAGAACCTTCCTGTCCTGGGCCTTGCGAATCACATTCCAGTTTGTAATGTTTCCAGTCAGGAAACGAACTTGGCAGGGACATTTTAGCTTTTTGAGCGCAAGCTGCAGCCCAGTTTAGGTATTTTTAAACAGGTCAGAGTCTTTGTTTTCTCTGCTGTATCAAAAACAAACCATACCGTGAGCCCAAAACTAAGGTACATACCGAGGACAAGTAATGGTATTCAAGTTAGCAAGAAAAGTTCCTGTACTACTGGCCTGTAGTCGTCCTTATGGTGAGATTGTTTTTGTGAACTGCTCTTTGTAAATTCAACAATTTCAATCTCAACTTTTAAATTTGAACAGATCAAAAGTTCCGGAACAGTTAGTAATTGACCTTGTGGTGGGACCGTTCCACCAACTACCAAAAAGTATCCTATTGATGCCTTTGGGTCTCCTGACATATGATCCCTGCATGTCGTAGCAATCATGAGGTAATTCCAGGTGGACAAGTCTATGGATGGTGGTGATTTGATACAACAAATCTTTTTTGAGGGGAGTATCCCTTATTGCATATCTTCTGTCTATGACTATCAAATTGTAGCTCAGTTTTAAGGTGCAGCACTGCAGTAAGGTGCAGCATGTGCTGTGATTGGTCAGTGGGCGAGCACGTGACTATTGTGAAACGAAACTTAAAGTAGCCATCAGAGGCTTAGTCGGAGTAGTAAGAGTTCAAATTGAAAGATATGGAAGAAATTATGACTTTTTTTGCATTTTGCTTGGTGTAGATTATTTATTTTTTACCTAGCTTTGTTTTTTTAACACTCAATGGCTGAAGGAGGAGAAACGGATTCGTGAGTTGGGTTTTAACTGTGGGATTAAACTCTTTCTCAACAAAGAAAGGAGGATGGAGTTTGTCTTTAAGTGAACAGCATTTGGTAAGTCAACTGCGTTTGTTTTTTTACATCTAATATCTGAATGGCCCTTGAGTGTGTAGCAGAATGCGTGTTCCGCTGCAGGTCTGCTGGATTGATTTGTCATGCTTTGTTGTCATATGAATATATGTGACTGGTTCTTGTGAGTTCATTGTGTTAATTATATAGATTTGGATTATATGCATTATAGTGATATCTTAATTACGAAGCATACCGTCATGCGCGGAGTTATTGTTTGTTAAGCTAGTTTAGCATAGCCTCCCAGAAGTGAGGCGCCTCAGCTGTCTTTTGTTTTGTTTTTTTTGTTCCGGGTTCAGAGGTCACAAAGCCCGTTGTCTCCTACGTGAGCGCAGTCCACCGAAAACATTATATTTCCCACAATTTAAGCTTCTGCATTTTCCAAATGCACTAGTATTATTCAAACGTATTGTTCGGTTCGTAAGCCTTGTACCGAACGGTTTAATATAAATACATGTATTGTTACACCCCTAGAAACAAATAACCGTAGTTTGCGCGTCATAATGAGATTATTAGGTGGTGTTTCAGCTGCAGGACAGCACTGAAGGCCCAGGTATAAAATGCACGGCCCGCCACTCTACATTAGTATGGTACAGTACATGCATGTGTTCTAGAACATCCTTCTGAAATGAATGGCCAATGCTTTTATGTACATTACAGCTTCATATATGCTGTGTGTTTCTGTGTGTGCATTTGTGCATGTTCACTGTGTAGCAGCACACACTCTGCTCTGTTTAAATAGCCGTGTTTACGATGTCAAGTCCTGTAACCACAGGAATAAATCAGCAGCACTGCGGCTCTTAGCTGATTGGGACACACACACTGGCGGAGCAGCAGTAGTGTCAGATTATCAATAACCAAGAGCAGCAGCAATTCGTAGAGACCTGTAATCCCTGATCAGGGACTGCTATCATCAGAGATCTTGTGAATATGATTCTGATTATAGAGCGCAGATCTGCCTGATCAATATCTCATCGAGAAACAAAGACAAAACAGGTCAGCATTTACATGGCTCAGTGCTTTAAAGATTCTAATGCAGGGACTGCTTCCACTGTGACTCTCACTGTATACGAAGTGGAGTTGAGAAATGCTTAGCATCTATAATGAGTGGCTGACTGCAGAGAAAACTGCTCTGCAGCAGATGCAGCAGATGCAGCATGAGGCAGCCTCAGCTCTGCCTCGCTCAAGGCCTTTGAAGCTATTTCGTCTTCGTGTTATCCCGCTGCATCGATTGATCAAAATTTCTTCATTCATTTCTTTAGTCATTTACTGCACTGTAGGATACTAGTGTCAGCAGTAGTAATTGTTCTGTTACTTCTCAACCCTGAGGGTAATAGTACTAAATATGGATTTCAGTATGATATTAATACATATGTAAAGCCTGACGTATTCAGAATATTACGTGCACTATAAAATCTTGCTTTGACGATTGCGGAAGCAGAAATATCCTCACTGGTTGAGTCAAAGAGGTACTCCATTTGGCAAATTGATGGAGCTATTGGTCAAGCTGCAATAAGATCCTTCTAGAATGATCCTACAATTCCCATAATGCAATTTAAATTGCATCTTTCTTGATTGAAATTGCAGCCTTGGCCGTTCAAAATCCCCTGCCCCCCCCCAGTTTGTAACAAAGGCTATCTTTTAATCCAAGAGGACACTATACAACTATTTTCACAGACTGTGATCTTACTGTGTGGCCCTTTAAGACTTTAAGAAAAGTTAATTAATTATGAGAGCCAGTGGGAAATGGCAAGAAAAGAGGGAATTAATATAAATACCTAGTGCAATTGATACGGCTAGTTGTTTTACTCATCTTCTAAATTCAAACTGCTATAGCTATTGAACTTACAGCTTGATTAACTCAACCAATAAGATTATTTCTGAACACTTCTATATCTTACAAAGTCAAACTTTTGATTCCTGAAGCAAGAAGCTAAGCAAGTGCTCACAGAGTGGCGGCGCATCCGTAAGCTGTGCTGCGATTGGTTAGCTCGTTGTACGTACCTCCACTCAGTCAGACTTTAGAAACACAACGCAGGGGGAGAGACTGAGGAGGATAGCCTGAGGATGGGATGGATACACCAGTGTTAGAATGGGATGGGGAGACACGAGGTAAGGGGGGGGGGAGTAGGGGAAAGAAGGAAAGGGAGGAACAAGGGATGATGGGGGAAAAGAGGAAGAGGAGTGAGAGAGGAGGTTGAAGCAGAGGGGAGATAATGGTATAGGATGAGCTTTGTTTTGAGATTCTGGGGGTCCCAGGACAGAGGGTGTTGTTTGTTAAGCCCTTTGAGGCAACTTTGTGATTTGTGGTGTTGGGTTTTATAATTAAATGCTCAAAAAAGAATTGCTTTGTCAACATAACTAACCAGTAGTTAGTTATGAAGGAAGATTTTATGTAAAATGCCTAAACACAGCTGTTTGTTTTTTTGTATTCAAACTGTACTGTATAGGGTGAGCCAAATTTACAATAACTTGCAAATTAGGTCATACAATATTAAAAAATACAACTGACACTGATGTATGGATATCATTAAGCTCAATAACCCTGCTGTGCCTAAGTACAGTTTCACAGAATAATTTCCTGAAACAGCTGACCACAGTAGTTTCTAGCAAACGTTATTCAAACAGAAGGAAATAGTGCATTTGTTGGGGACTATTTTCAGCGGCTTTAGTGAAAATTTTGGGGCAGGACAGTGTTAAGTGAGATGAAACTGCGTGTGCATGGTACACAACAAGTTTCAAGGTTTTTGACAACAAGAAAAATACAGAATATCACCAGACTTTTTAAACACTTATTCAGACTATGTGGAGACCCACTGATAGATACGACAGAACAAACCACATCAAGTCTCTTTTTGTTGGTTCCTCTAACTGCCACGTTTGCCAGCAGTCAAATCATTTTACTTCCAAAGATGCAAAAATATTGATTGATATACTGTAGAATTGTGTCTATGATCTGTGATGATGTAATGGATTAATCCTCCAAGGAAAGGGGGAGAAAAGGAGAGCATGTGGAAATGGAAAGTGATATAAGGGTGGTGGTGGAAAGAGGAGTGCAGGGAGGCCAAGGAGGAAGAGTGGGAGGAAGAAAGGGGAAAGGGGTGAGGAAAGGTACAAAGAAGTGAACAACCGGGGCAAATATTATCCCGACAACCATCCGTATGCAAAAATATATATCAACATGTGTTTCAGTTTACTGCAAAATGCTCATTACTTTCAGCTATTTGGAAATAAGCAGAGAAGCTTTTTTTTTTTTTACTTATTATTAAACACAATATGGTCACACACAAATGTGAACCTGAAATTGAATTTCATCATACGAAACTACATGTAGTTTTTAGATTGTCAAGAAATAATATTTGCATCAAATACAGACATAAAAATGCAATATGACATTACCAATGCATTGAACCTCAGGGTTAAAAAATACATACATACATATAACGTGTATGTATGTGGCATATGACATAGCTCATTTATAAGTGAGGTAAGAAAGAGGACAAGGAGGAAAGACACATACACAAAGGAGTAGAACATAGGAAAGAAAAGAAAGCATACATAGAGTCTCATTGCTATCTCATAAAAAGAGAGAGATGCACATGCAGATCATTATTACGGATGGAGCAGGCAGTAGAACTTGAACAGATAATATGAATGATCTAAAAATGGTGGTCCTGTTTACCCAAATAAAGAACTTTAGCTAGTCTTCACAGAATGAAAAACAAGGCCAAGTTATGACATTGCTGAAATGTGGGGGACGGACAGAAAATTAAGAGATTATAAAAGTATAATGTAAGTAATAAACAATTAAAAAAATGACCTACTATATAAAGGTGAATGAAGCACAAACGAACACAGGACTTGTGTCCTGTGTGAGACCAAAAGTCAGTGTTGTGGGAGCCCACCCTGGATACTCTCAGAGGTAAGGGTAACAAAAGTGGCTCTTAGTAGAATTTGGGGCAGTTTACGCTCCACTAACCCAGTTCATCTGCCAAATGTATGTTAGTTGGCACCATGTGAGCCTTATCTTCTCTAACCTTCAAGGAAAAACGTACAGTTTGCAAACACGTATAAGTATCATACTAACAAACTCTACAGTGTGATACAAGCACAATGCTGTTTCTGTACTTCAGTGTCTTCTACATGGATCATCAGGATGTCGATGTTTGGCCTGGGCAACACATTCTCATGCCCAACTCATCAAAAGATTGTGGTTTCGGTTAAAATTAGTTTGTTACGTAATATAATTATGCTTGATAGTTGTTATGTAACTGGCGTAAGTAGTTACGCCAGTAACTTGTCATGTAAGTTTTGTCACTTACATGACAAAACTACGGTAAAGTAAATCAACATTTACTTGGACTTGAACATCAGCCTCCTGTGTGAAAGTCCTGTGTTTGGGACACAGCCTTATCTTGAGTATGTAGCCATCAAGTGCATATTTGAGAGACTCATAGGCTCAGAGAGACTCAGAGGCTGTCTTTTTAAAACGAGAAAGCTGGAAACATTTATTTCTGTATTTGCTTGTGTTTGTATCGTCAAAGTGACGAATGTGCTTCTTAACTTGCTGGTGTTTTTCAATTCTCATTTAACTATTTGTGTGTGATTCCTTAAGTAGCACAGCCACAATAGAATTCTTACGTGTGGTAATTTGTGCGAAACATCCTCGATTACCACTCTATAATAGGTTGAAGTTAAGCAACGTATCCAACACTAATGCAGACTATCACAATATTACTTAGGACAATTCTCCAGTTACCTCTAAATGTAGATTCTTACTTACAGGGTTTTAAATTTACAATTGCCGCTCTATGATCATAATCAATACAATCGATGAGTTCACACTTTCCTGGGTCAACATGATTCTCCTCCTGACACCGCTAAAGGCTTGACTGCGCTCAGGAAATAAAATAATGTGAGTGCAATCCAAGAGGCCTCAGGGGATTCTGACCACCAATAGTGATTAAATACTAACCCGAGGCCATCGACCACCAGTTGGTGGAAAGAAAAGTGAAAGTAAAACAGCCTGTGTGTTAATGAGAGATGAAAAGAATGAAAGCTGGTGGAAAGAGATTATATTTAAGGTGGTATATGAAAATCGCATGTTGGCAGTAGAACTCAAGAGAGAGGGAGTGAGAAAGAGGGAGGAGGGGGCTCTCCACTCTGTTATGGCGCAGCATATCTCCTTACATCAGCGGGCCTCTAAGTAAGACTCATGAGTCAGTTCAGGCCAACGATATCTGTCTGTCAATTAAGAGGATCAATACTTTTTTTCGACTGAGAACAAGATGGAGAAGGACGAGAAGAAAAAGACAGAGAAAGAGAAAAAAAAGGGGGAGACAGGACGGTAGACGGGGAGAGAAGATGAAGTACAAAGCAACGGAGGGATTAAGGCAATATTTCATTCTTCTATTTGACCTCCACCCACTCGCTGATTGGGTTTCCCAATG
>JAVDOI010000002.1:402500-502500 GCA_032191485.1 Leptoclinus maculatus | reverse complement strand
ATAGATAGATAGATAGATAGATAGATAGATAGATAGATAGATAGATAGATTTCATAAAATCAAACCATGGCCGAGCCACAAACCACAGGAATCCCTCTGGCAGTGGCGAAGCAAAGGTGGGTGCTGAAGAGATTTGCATTGATAATGATTTTTTGTTATATTTTGCTATTAGTTTTATCCGTCTGATTTTAATCTTTTTGAAACCCCCCAAACCATTGCTTGCTCATAGCAAGAAACAAGCTGAGACAAGAAAAATAAGAAAAAGCAGAAGTAGAGGAGCAAAAAAAGAGTTGCACAGAAGTGGGAAACGAGCATTACGATGCAATGCGGCCCTTTCGGAACGCCTCCAAAATGCTTGGGTCTTTCGTTCGTCCCGCCCGCCGCTACCATATATGGATGTGATATAGAGTCTGTAATAAATCCCATCCAAGTACAATCTGTGATTATGTCAGCGAGAGGAAGGGAGGAAAGAAAGAGGAAGAGGGGTCGGAAGGGGGGCACTTTTAAAGCAAAAGCCCGGCGGTGTTGAGGAACACGTGCGGTTGCGAATTATTGAGGTGTCCTTGATTTGTCTTAAACCAGTCACAATGAGAAGATAACTTAAATAAAGTTTTCTATTTTTGTTTCCCTGAGGTAGTCAGCTAAAAGTTTTTCCAGAGCCTTTGAAGCTTTTCGAGCGCAGAGAGAGAAAGCTAAGAGGCCATCACAGCAGAGCAAAGTGCCACCGCTATGCTTGTCACCACAGCCCTTCAAAGTTGTGCCAATGCTTACCTGAATGTGTGTGTGTGTGTTTTGGGATTAGAGTTTTGTCTGTCTTTCTTTCTCCCTGTTCATCTATCTGCTTTACTGTCAAACAGCCTGCTAGATCTCGTGTGTTTTGGGGGATTTGCGAACATTAGCTGTCTCGTTGGCTAATGTAGACCTTCGAAGCACTGCAGCAGTCAGTGTTCCAGCCCAGCCTGGCGGAGAGTCGGACCCTGCTCAGCCACAAAACACATGGTTTTCTTTTGGCAGAACTTTTCTAAAGCCTTTTTGGGGGGTTTGTAGATGAGTTATATGTTCCCTGAAAAGATCCAATCAAGCCAAAGCCCTGACGTAATGGTTTGGAGCCAGAAGTCTGCTGTCAATACTGAACGGTGCTCTCTGCCGGCTGAGCTGTAAAAAACTGACCTGAGCTCAGTTCCAGAGTAGAGAACGGAGGAAAACCGACCAACCAACCAATCAGCAACCAGCTCTCACTGGCCTGGCCGGGCAACGAGGCCACTTTCACTCTGGCACCCATCCCAAAAGACGTTCAATTGACTCCCCATTTATTTCCTTCCTTGGATTTTTATACTTTGTTTATATATTTTTTTTTGTGAAAAACAAATTTTTTACATTTTGGTTTTGTTTTCCAATAATAAAATATTTGATTGATCTCAATATGACATAAGTCCTAACTATACTGTAGAGTGTGAAAACCAAAGGAGTTTTTTCACACATAAAGAAAAGTATGGAAAGACCGGGCACCCGGTCCCCAAAAGCAGGAATGAGACATTCCTGCTTTTGGGGACCAGGCTGACTTGAGCCAAAGTGCTTTCGGGGGGGGGGCCTATCTGTAAGTACCAGAGTGAGAAGAGACCGGGTGAGAGGAGGAGAAGGAGGAGGAAGAGGAGGAGCAGGAGGAGGGGAAGACAGCTACACACGGAATACGGACACACACACACACACACACACACACACACACACAAAAAGGACGGACACAAGGACAGAGACAAAGAAAGACAAAAAAATAGAGAAACACAGACAGACAAACAGACAGATGGATAGTGTAACACAGACCGACAAGAGCCAACGTACAAACGCATGACCTGACACAACCTGGGGAAGGAGACAGTGACAACAACAACAACAAGAAAATAACAACAACAGCAACAGCACGCAATCGCACATGGACCACGCACTGTGGACTTAGACCTTTACACCCCGCTCTGACCCCGTGACCCGTTCTCCCCGGTGGTTACGACATACTGTGGGTGTAAAGAGGGAAGGCATATCTCTATCACGCACACAAACAGCCCTAATGAACAGAACACAGAGGCGTGCGTTTCATCACAGTCATGCTAGAACACTCGCAGGGTGTGTTTATTAAATGGTGTTAGGATCTGTGTGTGTGTGTGTGTGTGTGTGTGTGTGTGTGTGTGTGTGTGTGTGTGTGTGTGTGTGTGTGTGTGTGTGTGTGTGTGTGTGTTTGTGGCGACCTAAGTGGAGAGCAGGGCCGTCCTCGGTGGTTTGATCCCTGGCTCCGGCTCTGCTAGTCGCATGTCGATGTGTCCTTGAGCAAGACACTTGCTCCCGATCTTGATGTTTCTCGGGTGGGAACACTTTTCATCTCAATTTTGTGACTTGATTGTATTGTATTGTTATTTAACTACTGTACTCTAATCTACTTCACTTTATTGTCACATTTTAGGGTGCTTTCACACATAGTAGTTATAATCTAATCAAGGCTGATCTAGTCGAATCTAACCTAGATCTGATTGAAAAGTATCTAGTTTTACTCAATCTAGTCTAGTTGAATGTAATATGGTCTAGTCTAGTTTAATTGAAAACATTTACTCAAGTGCCGAATCTAAGCAAACATCTGAACTAATATAATCTGGTCAAATCTAATCTAAAGTAATATAATATATTCTAGTTGAGTCGGGTTTAACTGAACCTAGTCTAGTCAATTGTAATCTAGTCTAGTCTGAATCTAATCTAATCTAATCTAAAATCTGATCTAATATAATGTGGTTAAATCTAGTCTAAATTAATCTAATACAATCTAGCTCAATCTGGTCTAACTGAATCTAGTCTAGTGGATTGTAATCTAGTTTCTAGACTTTAGTCTATTCTGAATCTAACCTAATCTGATGTAATCTAATTTATGATCAAATATAATCTGGTTAAATCTAATCAAAATTAATCTAATATGATCTGGTCCCGGTCTAACTGAATATATCTAGCAAAAAGTAATCTA
Source organism: Leptoclinus maculatus (assembly GCA_032191485.1). Taxonomy (NCBI): domain Eukaryota; kingdom Metazoa; phylum Chordata; class Actinopteri; order Perciformes; family Stichaeidae; genus Leptoclinus; species Leptoclinus maculatus. The sequence goes on along the minus strand of JAVDOI010000002.1, from coordinate 499,499 downwards.
GTCTAGTCAAGTTTTTTCTTTTTTTATTCAAAACTAATTTAGTCGAGTCTGAATCTCATCCCATCTCATCTAATAATGTCTGATATAATCTAATCTAGTAGAATATATTTGTATCTTCTCTAGACTAGTAGAATGTAATCTTGCCTAGTGTAGTTTAACCCATTTCTAATCAAATTGAATCTAATATTTTGGTTTGCACGGACAGTTTTTCAGTACAGTAAAGTTTCCAGTGAGTTAAGGTAGGATTCCTAACTGCTTTGTGCAGTGTGTGGAGGTGTTACCTCTGTGTTTCTACGGTTTGATCCAGGAGGAGGTGGAGTTAACACTGAGCTCCTGCTGTAGCAGAAGCCCCTCCGGCTTGAACCACTCCTCTCCCAGGGAGGAAGGCACACTGCTGGACTCTGAGCCATCTGTGTGTGTGTGTGTGTGTGTGTGTGTGTGTGTGTGTGTGTGTGTGTGTGTGTGTGTGTGTGTGTGTGTGTGTGTGTGTGTGTGTGTGTGTGTGTGTGTGTGTGTGTGTGTGTGTGTGTGTGTGTGTTTGTGTGGAAGTTGGGGGAAATAGGACGTGGGGAGTGTATAGTGTTTAAATTGAAAGGTCGGGGGTTAAAATAATATATATATGTATATATATTAGTGTTAGCAGGACGAGGGGGCAGTAGGCAAGATGATGGCAGGAAAAAGGAGAGTAAATAATGAATGGAAGATGAGGGGAAGCAGAGGACAGGCAGCGAGCAGAGAAAGGAAACAGAAGAGGGAGAGGATGAAGCAGTAGGAGAATGGGGCGAGAGAACAGTGTGGGGAGAAGAGAGAGAGAAAGGAATAGTTATCACAGCATGGTCAAAGTGAGAAAAAGAAGCGATGGAGGGACATAGAGAGTGACAGACTGAGAGAGAGAGACAGACAGAGCAGAACAATGAAGGAGCCTGATGTTATGACATGAGAACAGAAATGACGCTCATCCGATCTGGCTGTCCTGCCAGATCGGATTCAAAACACCGCACATTGACACTTGAAGAGTTTCATTTCCAAACAAGATGTCCAGAAGCAGATTTCGCAACATCCAATTGCTGCAAGAAAGTTCCAGGAAGCGCGTGATGTTAGTACTTTAAGCGATGAGGCTGGAGATATTTTGTATTTTTACTCATCAAATCCCATTAAAAGAACAGAAATACAGAAAGTATTTTTGTGTGTAATAAAACCGGATATACATTCGCACTCTGCACCATAGAGCTCTACTGGGTGACACCTTCCTTCACAAATGAACATGTCGCTGTAGTATATTTTGACTCAATCCCACATACTGTTCTGCTGCAACAAATACTCACTAGAGCACCAAATGTGTATACATCCGCGACTGAAAATAGTCCCCCATTCCCTCCTATTTGAGTAACGTTTGCTAAAAACTACAGTATGGAGCCGTTTGCTAATTGCTAAGCTTCTCATAACAGATAATCTATAGCCGTGCTAGCAGCTCTGTGAGGCAGTGCTTTTTATTTTTAGCTAAATACTAATATCAGAACAACATTGCTCAGAGTGACAATGCTAACATGCTGACATTTAGCAGTTACAATGTTGAGCGTGTTACTAGGCCTGTCATAACAAATTTTGGCGGGCGATATATTGTCCCAGAGATAATTACGATAAACTTTATTATTGTCATTTCAAGATCATTTCATGCTGCTGATAAAATGATAATATAATAGCATTTGAATGCATGTACCCTTTAAGCAATAAACATTTAATTCTTAACACTATTCAGACATTGGAATAAGAAAAAAATTCTAAATAAATTAAGCCACACAAAGGCGACAGTCATAATTCACGAGGATATGTGATATAAGCCATTTCAACTTTTGTCTTTTCATGGGATTTGTTGACAGTAAAAAATAGAATAACACCAATTTTATCTGTATTGTTATACCTTTCTTTATCAAACACGACAGGTAACAATATAATTCCATCAAAAAAGGACAGTGTTTTGAAATGAAACAGTTTAGCTGAATGCACACAGTTAACACACAGAACTGTATCAGTCATGATGAACATAGAATACAACGTACACAGAGGACCGATGTTCTCCTGCATTTAGCGTTGCTGAGTGACTGTAGACCCATCAGACATCAGTAAGAAATCACCTGCAGACTCTGATCAATTGCATTATTTGACCACAATTCACAGAAAAAAAAAAAAGCGTGTCAAGAATGTTACAGTAGAGTAAAATCAGTCACTCCAACATCAGTGCACATGGCAGTGCTGCAGCAGCCTCTGCAGGACGTCTGCAGTACAGAGGCAGGATAAATGCAGGAAGGGGACATCCTCTACTTGTAGTTTGACGGTGTGAATGAGACGAATCACAGGATTTTATATCAATGCCATTCATTGGGCATTGATATGTGATTGGTGCTCTTTGTGCTAAACGGTCTGAAGGGAGTGAGCATTGTGGAGATGCTGAGCCATCACACCGAATGATGGAGGGGAAATGTAACAAGTAGTGTGTGTGTGTGTGTGTGTGTTGCTGAATCTCAGTGTTAGCTCTCAGGGCCTATTTTTATTTTGAAATAAAACAATACGCAATTCATATTTTGTCTGTATGGTGTGTGTACCTTTACAGGGGGTGTGGACTGAATACCATGAACCATTATATTATTAACTGTTCCTATTATTTTGTCCACTACCTGTATGTATGTGTGTACTTGGATGTGCGTTTGCTGTGTCTGGATTTTACATGTGTGTGTCAATGTTTTTTTTGCACACCACACACAGTCAGCACATATCAGTCAGGACCATGCATCGATCGACAGTCTACTGCTGTCATTCCAGGTACCACCCTACCCCCGCTCCTCCTCCTCCTCCTCCTCCTCCTCCTCCTCCTCCTCCTCCTCCTCCTCCTCCTCCTCCACCTTCAATCCTCCGCCTTCCCCCCCTCCGCCCTCCTACCTTTCCGGACGTTCCCGTCCGTCGTGCGCTGGAACTCCCCGGCGCTGAGCAGGAAGCAGGCCCGGTCATGCGGGTAGCGCTCTCGGCTGGTGGTGGAGCCGAGGCCCCCCGTGGCCGGGCTGCGCTCGTCCCCGAGGACCTGGTCGATGGTGGGGCAGTCCTCGTTGGCCAGGGCCGCGTTGGCTGCAGCGTCGCCATTCTGCTTGGAATCTGGGAGATGGGGGACAGAGAGATGGGAGGAAGGGGGGTATAGAAAAGTGGTAGAGAAGTGGTAGAAAGTTGAGAAGAGAGGAGGCGACAGAAGAGGAAGGAGGGATATCGAGGGAGGGATATCGAGAGGGGTGCAAGGAAAGTTGTGGTGAGAGGGTTAAGGTAGAGAGGAAAGTAAACATGGAGAGGACATGAAAGGAAAGATGGGAGGAAAGGAGAGGGGAAGACAGGAGAGGAAAGGAGACATGAGAGGATGATAGGAGTGGAGAGAAGAGGAGAAAAAAGTAAATGATACGGAAAATATAAAATGAAAAAGAAAACAGAAGTCAGCATGTGAAAGAGATGAGAAAGAGGGGGGGAGTGAGAGTGAGGAGGAGGGTAGGTAAAGGAAGAGAAGATTAATGGTCCGGAGAGAAGGAGGAGGAGTATGCAGGGTGGGACCCATTAAGAGAAACAGGAAAAGGGAGATAAAGAATTTGGAGATGAGCAACAGAAGCGGGAAAAAAATGGGATATGAAAGAGGAGTGGTGAGAAAAAAAAGAAAAAAAGATGAGGAGATGAAAATAAAATGAAAGAGGGTGAAGACAGGATGGAGAAACGACAGAAGGTTGAAGGGGAGAGAAGAGGGAGGGAGGGAGGGAGGGAGGGGGAGGGGGGGTGTAAAAGAACGTTAGTGCCTTGTGATAGCTATCCTGATCACATGACCAACACACTGCAGCAAGAGCAGGCAGCGGACACACGCACAGCATTTAACAGCACTGAATGAGAGGGACTAAACAAAGGAGTGGGACAAGATATATACTGCGTGCACACACACACACACACACACACACACACACACCAAAGAGAAGATGGCTACAGGGGAAGCAATGTTTGTAGCCTTCAACACAGCTGTCAAATCTAATCTGATATGATTTACTGCTCAACAGTTACAGATACAAGCCAGAGGGGCGGACACACACACACACACACACACACACACACACACACACACACACACACACACACAGAGGACACAAATGTCTTCACACAACAAACTGAAAGAGCCAGCTCGTACGACGTGTTGTCCGAGCACATCAGAAATCAAAAGTGTTTTTGTTTTGTCGTTCTGAACTGACGCAGTGAAAAACCGTCCGGTCATTAAGACAAGATAATAAATATGGGGAGAACAGAGCACGCCAGGCTGTTCACATGAAAAGTTTTGGACTCCTCCGGCTCTCCGTACCGGATCATTGACATTGATGTCAAAGATTCAATGTCGAAGTTCATAAAAGTTGAGCGGCATGTGAGAGATTGTCAATGCTGAGATCACAGCAGGGGAACAAAATGTGATGATGTTTTTAGTTGTGCCACTGATGCTGTTCAGGGAGACTTAAAGGACAAGTGTGTAGCATTTACTGTGGGGGGGGGGGGGTATGTTGTATGTCATAGCTATGTTTTTCTTTAGTGTATAATCACCTGTAAATATGAATTTATTTTGCTTGGAATGAGCCTCTTCAAAATGTCTGTTTCTTCAGTCGCCCAGAACGGACAAACCAAACACTGGCTCTAGATAGGTATGAAGGCAAATCACTGTCAAAATCCCAGAGCGCAAATGAGATCCATGCGCACACGCAAATCAAATAATTTTTACTTTACTTTTACTTTGACGAGCGCTTTTACATCACTCCGCGAGCAAAAGTCGCTCGCGAAAAGTTTTTCTTTTTGACAGTAAGTGGGCGGACCCAGTCTCCATTGTATCTCTACATCTACATCACTCTGACACAGACACTAGGTCTGTTAGAGGTGGTTTTCAATCCGCCACTAAACACTACAGGATGTTCTACATTTGTCTGACAGGTTTTGTAAACTTTTCAGACTGTAGAGGCTGATGAAATACAAATTATGTTAATAGCGTTGTTAAATACAATAATTAAAAATGTGCTTCTCTTGTAAATGGAGTCAAGTTGCTCAGATTGGTTTAAATTCACTCATCATTCTATTACAGACAATGTGTGTTTGATAGTCAAACCTCTTGTGACAAACAGCTCAAAGAAACTCTTTGATCTTAATTGATTAAAACATGATGTGATCATATTTAATCATACTGTTGTGTTTACAGAAGAGATGTAATGTAGTTGTATATAATATGAGCAACAATTTGGACCCGCTCAAGGATCTGTAGCCAAGATTAGGGACCACTGTTTGTATATTATCTGTTTGCCCAATTTAAATCACTGACAAGTAATTAGTGGATGAAAAAGTATTCAGATCCTTCACTGCATTAAACGTACTAATACCATACTGATGAAACAATCCACTACGAGTAAAATACCTTCAAAACCTTAGTCAAGTATGTTATTATCAGCAAAATGTACTTTAAGTTCAGAAAGTAAAAGTACCCGTGCAGTAAAATGTACATTATTTGCCCCTGACCTGTAGTGCAATCTGAAAATCTCCCCCTAGCATCTGTGTCAGTGTGATATCCAGTCTATCCAAAGACGAGGATTGTAACCAATTAGATGTAGAGATACAATGGAGACTGGGTCCGCCCACTTAGTAAAAGCGCTCGTCAAAGTAAAATACGCGCGCGGCTGTTTGATTTGCGTGCGTGGATCTCATTTGCGCTCTGGGATTTTGACAGTGATTTGCCTTCATACCACCAGGCTTTCAAATGCACCGGAAGTGTGAAGACCTAGTATAAAGACGGAAAAATCCCACACACAGTTGGCGGGTGGGTTCAAACAAACACAGGACTTTCAACTAAGTGACCGGTTTTCGTGTCCCAAAGTGTTGTTGAGTTATTTTTGAAGCTAGGTTAGTGATGTTTGTGACATGTTTTCAATACTTATGTTGCGTTGTTTATGTTTTACATAGTTTACGTAGTTATTTGAAGGCCAACCATGATGTTTTTCTTAAACCTAAGAAAGGGCCCGTGTACACATAGAGCCTTTTCCTGAGCGGCAACGTCTTTTTTTCAATCGTTCCCAATGAGGACGGAGCGTATGCGGCCTGGAGAAAAAGGTGCTGCACCCAGCATCGTTTTTTCTGAGCGCTGCGCCTTTTTTGGCGTGGCCGCTGAACTCTGTATTTCAGACAGACACTATCATAACAAAGCCCAAAAAGCCCATGAAAACAAAGCCCTAGTAGATCGGCTGGTCAGACACTGAATGCTACTGGCAAGTGTTGTGCTTTCTCTAATGTTACGTCTGTCAGATTGAGCAGTGACAGGCTCATCTATACGAAGTATGAAGCAGACATTCTCTGCTTGGTGCTCATGGTGAAACAACTATGTAAAACAAATACATCTTGATAATCCAGAGCAAAGGAGCAATTCTAGTCTATCATACAACAGTGGTTAGAGTGGTGATTATCTTTTCAAGATATTGTTGTCAAAGAAACATTTAAAGAGCGTTCGGAGCGCTTTTTTGTTGAAACACTGGGATGAACTAGAGAACTCTCGCATTAGAAAGTGACCCCAAGGGTTTAGACAAAGCATCAGTTTGCAACAATTTGGAATGAAAACGTGTTGCCGACACACTCAAGCACACGGGAAAGGTTTCAGTTGGTTGCAATCTGCAACCTCTCTGTTGGGTTCCGCCAAATCCTACACACTGAACCTTTCATGGGCTCAATTGCATTTTGCGTATTTTTTTGTGCTAATTACTAAAGATGTGCAAAATCAAGGAAAGAAGATATGATATGCCTGATTGGTATGGTATACTGATTACATGTCAGCTTACCGTCAAACACTGGTGGCAAGCCAGTCTCAAGGCTATACATAATTATAAACCTTAAGTCCGGTAATGGGACACATTGCAACTCCACCACTAGCAGCAACACACACACTCACACACACACTTGTGTATCGTCTTAGATGATGGACATGTCAATTAAATCAGCAAAGCAGAGATGAGATGACCCGGATCAATGTTTCGGCAGGCATAAAATACTGTATATCTATAGAAACCCATTCCAGGATAATCTGAACATGTCAGCCTCGATGCTATAGCATCTGGCCGTGAGAGGGAAGAGATGGATTTGTCGAGTGAAAGTCATAAGCTTTTCTTCAGCTTTCCCGTCCCATCGTAAATTAAAATCTATTTTAGTGTCCTCCTCTCTAGGAAGAAAGAGGACATCAGCAAGTTATTTACAGCTTCAAAACCTGTTAGATACGCACTTTTCCCATTAATTCAGTGCTTGAAATCTGACCTCTGGTCATCAGTTTGATGAGAAAATCTGAAACTTTTTATACAGTTTTATATAATTCTTTTTCTCAGGGTCACTCGAGAATTTAACTTTAGAATTTGGAACTCTATAAGTAGTGAAGTGAAGAGGAAAATACGATACATGTCTGATAGAGAAACAAATCTTTTCTCTACCAAGGCATACCATGTGCAAAACAACATCCAGGCCACAAACACATGAACATGTCCCATGTCCTCGACTGCTCAACCACAGTGTTTCAGCACTTTCAATTCAAATTCAAGCCTTCTTAGTCACTTTCCCAGCAAAAATCACTCTTAATGTCGGTGTTTTGGGGCAAGATGTGATATTGCTTCAACTTAGATACATGATTCAGAGGTTTCTATTTTATTGACACGGTTTTTAAATGAGCGTTTGAACAATTATCCAATTGAATCCAAAACAGATTAAAAAGGGCAACTATGATGATATTTGATTATTAAGTCGATTAAGTCAATAATATAGCAAAAAAACATTTGTCTATAATGTGTTTCTAGCTTCGCAAATGTTGATGACTTGCTGTTTTTCTCTGTTAATTTCTTTGTTAATTGAATACATTCGGGTTTTTAAGGCAAAAGCTATTTGAAGATGTGACCTCAGGGTTTGATCATATTTATAGGCTAAACAAAAGGGCTGTGCAGTTAATTGAATTCTAATTTTAATTACAATTTTGACTTCCAAGAACAAAGTTCTTCATAGATCTAGCCTCTTAGTTTTGCTCCTTAAAGTGCACCAGGCGGATGCATTTAACTTAACTTGTGCAAAATGTTCTTTCTGAATGCATGTTTCCAAAGTCAATGAGTAAACATGTTAAACAATCGTGATCTCAATATTGGTCTAAGTAATCATGATTATGATTTTTGCCATAGTCGTGCAACCCTAATGAATGAGTAATCGATCGATCTAAAAAACATAACCAACAGTTTAACAGATAATCAACCATCTCCATCACAAGGTTTTATCTTAGGACAAAGAGAGATACCTGAGGGTATCAAAGTTGTACTAAAGGTGAAAGATTTGCATCGATTTGCTTTGTCAGCAGATGCGCTGTTTGTATAATTTCATTGACATGCATTTATTTCACAAAATTTCACTTAATTTTGGAAAACTACACGGTTTGATTTTTAATTTTTTTTCACGTCGATAAAATCGGACCTCCAAGGCCCATTGGAACTCTCCCATGCACACATACTCTCAGTTCTGGTCAATCACTCACCTGCCCTGTTGATCTCGATGATCTCTTCCTGTGCCAGTGGGCAGTCTCCAGTGCCCATCATGCTGCCAGATCCCACCATGCCCGGCCCAAGCACATTGCCCATCAGTCTGTGCGGCGAGGCAGTTGCCATGGCCAGGGCATCTGGCTTGCAGTAGTTAGGGCTGCCGGGCTGTGGCGCTCGGGGGATGTGCTTGTTCCTCTTCTTGGGGAGCTTCTGCTTGGCCATGGCCAGGGAGTAGTACATGCCGAAGTTGTTGACAATGACGGGCACAGGCATGGCGATGGTCAGCACACCGGCCAAGGCGCAGAGGGCACCCACCAGCATTCCTGACCATGTTTCAGGGTACATATCCCCGTAGCCCAGCGTGGTCATGGTCACCACAGCCCACCAGAACCCGATGGGGATGTTTTTGAAGTTGGTGTGGGCCGCAGCTGTTGGATCGTCGGGGTCTGCACCGATGCGTTCTGCATAATAGATCATGGTAGCAAAGATGAGGACGCCCAGCGCAAGGAAGATGATGAGCAGCAGGAACTCATTGGTGCTTGCCCGCAGAGTGTGGCCCAGGACCCGTAAACCGACAAAGTGGCGGGTCAGCTTGAATATACGCAGGATACGGACAAAGCGCACCACGCGCAGGAAGCTCAGCGCATCTTTGGCTGTTTTGGAGGAGAGGCCGCTCAGCGCCACCTCCAGGTAAAAGGGCACGATGGCCACAAAGTCTATGATGTTGAGGGTGCAGCGGAAGAACTCTGCCTTGTCAGGGCAGAAGACGACACGCGCCATCACCTCGATGGTGAACCAAATGACGCAGACGCCCTCCACATATGTCAGCCAGCCATCTGTGACTACCTCATACACTATCTGCAAGGTAGAAGAAAAAAATCAAGGGTTAGTTGATTCTATGAAGAGTTTACTCAATAATTTATTCATTCATTACACGGTATATGCCCAGAGGCAGAACACCATGTCCTTCAAAAGTTGAATATTCCATAGCAATACGTCTTTTCTATGTAGGTGTATAAAAGAAACACATAACTCATATTAGGGTGATCCTAACTAACCTCTAGCCAACCCCCTTCCGGCACAGATCACCTTCAAAACTACCTCTGTATCATAAGGGTTTGAGCTTCACGACAAATGTATGGGTGTGGGCTTTTACCTTGAAGGGAGGGTCTTACGATAGGATGCTCATACCTGCCAACCTTGAGACCTCAAAAGTAAGGAGGATTTTCGCAAACCAAAGCAGGGGGTCGCGGCTCACCACTGAGCTCTGAGACCCATCATTTCCAACGGCTCGTTCCGCACCACGACAGCTTTTCACTGCATCGAGCAAAGCCTAACTTTGAGCAATGTGCTCTGTGATGTGCGCTGAACCCAGGCGGCAAGCGAAGCTCAAACCGTTTTGTATCGCAAGCAGCTCTTCGCCACCAGGAAACGAAATTTAGCGTAGCTGTATTGTTGTCCTGGTGGAAGCAGTAGGGTTGAGACAAGTTGCGATAACGTAAAGGAAAAAAAAGGTGTGAAATGTTGTCATTAATAGGGAGACCCTGGGTGGAAACAGGGAGAGGGCAATGAAAAACAGGAATCTCCCAGAAAAAGAAAAAAAAACTATCCGGATATCTCAGCCCCTGCTTAATGTTTTTGGTCGTTCATTCTTGAATCTGTGCCTCACAAATCTCCCAACATTGTAGAACATAAAAGATGTGTCATAGTATAGTCACATTAACATCTCTAATACTAAAGAACACTTCACTTAAACTTCACCGTACCTCCTCATGCGTCACATTGCCGACAGTGACATTCTCTGTTTTGTTGTAGATGGTGTTGAAGGCTTCGTGGGTCTCCAGGCAGAAGGTGGAAATGGAGAGGAGGATGAAGAAGAGCGAGCCAAACGCCACATACTGCAGAGAGAGAAACAGAATGAGGGGGGGAGGGGTTAACATTTTTTACAGTTTGCACATCAACCATAGATTCTTTCCTTTTATTCAAGTTTCAGTACAGGAAGCTGTCACATCTGCACACCGACACTTTTCTCGCCAGTTTAAGCCTTTGTCGTTAGTACTTTGGTGTTTATGTGATTGCTTGTGGGGGGAGGGGGGGTTGGGCCATTGCGGTATGTGGAAAGAAGTGGTTATGCCAACACGCTGCAGACAGGGGGCACCAACAACACACTGAGGAGAGGGGAGGAATGTTGTTAATTCACTGCAAATGTCCTGACTGCTGCAATCCCATTGATAACAGCACAGTCCGAGACATAGAGGGAGGGAGGGACGGGTGATGGATGGAGAGTGTAAAAGTAATGAGGTACACAGGGTAGCTCTTTGTGTCTGTGTGTGTGTGTGTGTGTGTGTGTGTGTGTGTGTGTGTGTGTGTGTGTGTGTGTGTGTGTGTGTTGAAAGAGAGAAAGTGAAGAAGTAGATACACAGTGTATGGTAAGAGAAAATAAGTGGGTACATGAACAATGGGGGAATAAGGAGATGAATGCATTACTGTGAGCACTGTTATAAAAGCACACGGCGTGTATCGTAGAACGTATGTAGCGACGGCACACGTCGTTTTTCTATCAGCATAGGATCAATGATTATTTGTCGTAGACCACCGACACACACACACACACACTCCATCAACCGTGCAACTGGCGAATCATTCATGTATTTTATGTAGCGTATTATCAGCCATTTTCTGTACAGTGCTCACGCGTGTGTAATGAGATTTCCTTTTCTCTGCAGCATCCCCCTACCCCCTACTATTCCTTGCCCTCCCATCTCTCTCTCTCTCTCTCTCTCTCTCTCTCTCACTCTGTTTCTCCCCCCTCCACCTTCCTATCCCTCCCTCTCTCTCTCTCTCTCTCGTCCTGTGCTCTATGCAGTGGGCTGCCTAGATGTGTCGTGGGGTCCTCCCAGTGTGTGCGGAGCAGCAGTCGTCTTCCTAAACACCAGGTTGGCCGTCAAGGTCTGTTCTCAAGGACTCGTAACATCATTCCGGCTCGTTTTCTAAACTCGTTTTCTTCCTTTTTAACCCTGACGTTGGTTTGTCCTGCCTCACAAGCGTGCAGATACTGAGCTGCCTAGATTCTGACCACATCTATAATTTACTGTCAGTAGATATTTAGCATCTTCCGAAACTTTGGAGGAAAGGCTAATCGGATGTGACAAGAAGCAGCCGTTCGAAGACCGTCTGTGAGATCATAGCACAGATGCATATTTATGAAAATACGTGCAGTAGAACACAAACTCGACACGTTACGTCCTTATAAAGTCCATGTGGCTAACATGTGAGCTGTCAGTTGCTGATTACACATCCAGCAGACACAGACGCTGTGTTCAAAATGTCCTACTACCATACTATTCAATACAATGTATGAAGTAAAAATTAGTAATTAGTGGGTTCACACTGCATAGACTGTGGATTTTGTGTATGCAAGAAATGCCCTGATGTACACTACGTTATTAATAAGAACTTCTGAGCGTGCACATGAGCTTGCTAGCATGCACATCAACTCCCCACAATGCTAACATTTTAAGCTTGCTGAAATTGCCCGAAACCATTTAAGTACAATCCCCTGAGCTCAACAATAACATTAGCTGCCACATGCAACAAAATCGCCGTTATGAACGCTATGACTGCCTTAATAAGAACTTCTGAGCGTGCACATGAGCTTGCTAGCATGCACATCAACTCCCCACAATGCTAACATTTTAAGCTTGCTGAAATTGCCCGAAACCATTTAAGTACAATCCCCTGAGCTCAACAATAACATTAGCTGCCACATGCAACAAAATCGCCGTTATGAACGCTATGACTGCCTTAAGGCGCCTTGAGACTTGTGAGATCTTTGTGTCAAGTTGTTAATATGTCACTTTACATTTTTTCAGATGAAAAAAGTAACCATTTACATTACAAGTAAAATCAAGCTGAACTGTTCATTTAGTAGGCAGTATGCAGTACATACTGACTGGGTGTGTAGTATACAGTATGTTAATATGCAATGAGTTTGTGTCCATGAAATCCAATATTGACTCTTCTTTCAGCTCTGTTTTTGGTCTCCTCCAACTCCTAAGGAAAAAACTAAATAAAATGAAACTTAGATTAGATTAGACACTAAATTGATCTATAGAGCTGAGATGGGTTGCAAAGAATTTTGTGAAAAAAAGTATTGTTCTAATTTAAAAGTTGCTTACCACTGGAAAAAAATTACAGTCTATATATATTATAAACAGTATGTTATATATATCAAATGACATTGGTGTGACACATTTGGTTAAGTTCCAGGCCGTGTTTTGGGTTAATGGGTCAGTTCCCTCAAAGTATACACACACACACACCCTGGTATCTAGTCTTGCTAATACTCCAATACAATACATAAACGTGAATGGAATGTTGACAAATTAAATTTGCAAAACTAAAGAGCACATGTCTTTCCAGAAACAGGGTCCTTGTAAATCATTATTAACCTGGATACGACCTCATTGTAGACACAGATTCTTCCTTTCTACTGAAGAAATAGTCTCTATATGGTAACTGCTGTGAGTGCCAAATAATATTTCATTCTCCTCCATGGAATTAGTGGAGACGCGGAAAATTCAGAGACAGCTATCTCAAAACCTGGACGCATAAAGCCAGAGCATCTACATGGATGGATACCACTCAAGATAAGATTTTTGGTTATATGGGTGAACTGACCCTTTAAGTCAAGGTCAAATTACTTTTGTCATGTTATTCTACAGGGATGCACTACAGTTTTTGCTTTGTCATGTTTTTCTTGTGTAGCAAATGGGCTACAACTGCATTTTGTTGTGAAAATCTGTGTTGCATTATGACAAAAACTCCTAAATATATTATCAGAAATGGAAACGGTATTCATGTGTGTTATACATATATATAATCACCTGAAACTAGGAAAATGTTTTGTTATCGTTAGAATGAGCCCTTCATATCTACATGGGGCGGGGGACCCCTTCCAGGAGTCCACCATACTGTACCGCCATGTTTCTACAGTAGCCAGGAATGGACAAACCAAACCAAACTGCGGTAACGTGAGCCGCAGAGTGCAAAACCGTTTTACTGCAAGCCAAGTCAGGCAACTTCCATTGCTCCCGAGGCAGCGTTAGTATGGTATGGATGGCCTCTGAGCGAGGCAAAGAGCTTTAAACTCGGCAACTCGTGTTACCGCAGTCTTGAAAATGGAGGTAGTGAGCGGAGGGGTATTAAGTTGGTTGCAAACCTTAACCACAGCGCTAGATACCACCACCTACGCACTGTCCTGGTGGTGCATTTGATAGTGTAGCTTGTTTGATGACCTAAGACTGCAGCTAAGTAGAAAAGAGAGAGACAACTAAGTGGGTGCTGATTGATTATTAAAGGGACAGTGTAAAGATGCTGTCTGTGTTCTCTTTTACTTGTTTTGCTTCAGACTCTGGCAGATTAATTAAGTGCCAGCTGAAGTCTGTTCAGGTGCAAGATTTGGTCTGATTTTGTCATATTTCTTAGATAGAAAAACGGTGGTCTCAGTGACACAGCCAATGTGCTTTCTTTAAATTCAACCTGTGATCTATAAAGATATTTAAGCTTTTGGGCTCCAATTAAACCGTTTTTTTAACAGAACATTTTGTCTGTTAAACAATTGTGTGTCGTCTGCATAGCTATAAACTGTCATACCATGTTGTTGGATATTTTGGTCAAGTGGGAGCATCTACAACGAGAATTGACCTGATAAATTGGACATTTTGTCAGAGCAAGGAAAAGAATGGATGTAACTAATAACAATAATGATGGCTCTGGCGCATCATTGATATTATTAATTACACTGCAGTTACAACCAAATTCAATAACTCACATAAGACGATGTAAAACCAGTCAAGTGTATGAATATGTAAGTATGCCTTCAAGTATGTGTGTGTGTGTGTGTGTGTGTGTGTGTGTGTGTGTGTGTGTGTGTGTGTGTGTGTGTGTGTGTGTGTGTGTGTGTGTGTGTGTGTGTGTGTGTGTGTGTGTGTCAGGTCAGTGATGAAGACAGACAGAGTCTTTCTCTAATCCTAAGGGAACTCATCAAGTCCCACAGCTTATTATCATGGTCTAATTTAACACTGCTATCTAGAGCTGGCCTGGATACACACAAACACACATCACACGCACACACAGAGGCGTTCCTGAGCATTTTCAGGGTGCTGGAGAGTTATTAAAAGCAGATGCAGAAGGAAACACGGCATTAAACTTGCCTCGGCAAGCTATTTTTTTAACTGGATGCTGGATTTGAAAAAAATCTCAATGTATTTTTGGTGAACTGTTGCGTCTCGCACATGTGTGGTGTCCACGCAGACCGTGCTACTGCTGCTGCTGTGTTGCTGCTGCTTCGTTGCTGGCCAGCCCGATGAATTTCTACATTGACTTTGCCTTTGATAATGGCCATACATAATAGAAGGCTTAATTTCATTATAAATGTTAGTTATATCAAATTAGTATCATAGTATCATATTAGAATCATGTGCTCAGAGTAAGAAAGAGAGAGTGTATCGGACCAATATTGACCTTCATGTGATGTTATTTTAACTTAATAACCCTATCTGGGGTTTCTGTTCCCAATACCGCATTTCCACTCACTCCACTAATTTATGGATCCATGCTAGTCACTGCATTTTCCACGGGTCTTACAAATATTTCACAATAAAAGCGTTAAAAAAAGAAAGGATTCTCTACACAGAAAAGCTAGAGTGCTTTTGATTTTAAATGGAAATAGGAAGTGTTGAGGTAAAAGTAAAAAATGTTCATGTCTGTGACATATTACTGTATATAGACACCGAAACCGCAACCATGATAGAGATTGTATGGCAAGCCATTCAATAGTTGTGGAGATTCTACACTCAATACCCTAACTGTCTGTCTCAAGGTGGTGAGGAACATCAAGTTTATATCTATACAGTGTCATGGCAATTCACCTGATCTATTGTTGTTGAGATATCTCAGTGTGGTACCAAGTGGTGAACTGATCGACCCAATAACCGACCAATTTTATCATTTCTAGAGCCATGCTGTTTATGTGACTAGAAACACATCTTCTGTTATGTCCTTTGGGATTAAATGTGTTTTGTTGGGTAATCAGAGAGGGTAAATACCCTTAATCAGAATATGTCCACTAGACAATTGGACTTGAATATTGATAGCCCCTGCACATACTGTATATTTGGTTACATTTATGTTCCATGTAACACCTTTGTCGTTTTCTGGAATTGTTTATTTTCTCTTCAAACATAGCATATCAAACTATACAGGTCTTTTCAGTGACACACAGTACAGTAGTTTTCTATTTTTGTTGTCAGATGACAATCTGCATTTGAGATCTTTCAGTGGGAAACCCACTACCAGCCAAATCGTGGTGAGTCACTCTGCTCTGCCAGACACTTTGGCAGGTAATCAGCCATCATTTTGTCAGCTTGCTTAATAATGTGATTGTTTAACTGGTTGATATGTGGGCTTTGGCTACCACTGTGGCCAGCAGAGGGTTAAAAAAGGTTTGACTCAGTAGTTTTGCACATGAAGATTGACACATGGATTTTCCCAGTGAAGATGATGCACCATTAATACTATTTTACAGCTAGAATGAAATAAACAATTGTATGTCAATCAAGTGTCTGTATCACAAAGCAAGACCAATCAGCTAACGAATTGAGTCATTATTCCTAAGTGATGAAAAATAAAGAGCAGGAGGAACATTTTCACAGATCAAGAGAATCATTTTGCTTTCTCTGATAATTATGTCAGAGATTGAGATATCTTTTTTTACAGAGCCATTTGTCCACTCTTGGTTTAAAGTCATCAGTCATTTCATGAAACAAACTCCATAATAGTTATGGTCAACATTTTGTCAACAATAGCTATAGCATTCAATTGGTCCAACTTGCCTGGCTTTTATTGTGAAGCTGTCACAAGAAAACACAATGTACTTGTCGTCGTGGTTAGTGATGACGGCCATCGTTCATCAAAAATGCTAAAGTTTTTTGTTTTTTTTGACAGTAGATCAGTTTAAAATATGTCGTGGAGGAGTGAGGAGCAGCAGTGAATAGTCAGGTGAAGAGTCGCACTGTGTGCAGCATGAAATCAGTCGCGGTTGTCACAGCTCTGCCCCTTCTCTCCCGTCACTCTATCTCTCACTCACCTAATCAGCTCATTCAGTGCACCTGTTAGTCACACCCACCTCATCAGCTCAATCACTCTCACCTGCTCACTCTGCAGCACCTACTATTTAGACCCCAGTCTCACACACACTCACTGCCAGATCACATCCTCCGTAAACGACTCAGCCTTCTGTCCCCGACCACGAAATTCTGCCTCTACTTCCTCTGGTTTCTGTCTGCCTTCTCCCCTGACGGCTTGGCGTTCCACCGAGTGGATTTCTACACGTGTGCAGATCGAAGACTATTTGCCTGTTGTGTGTTCAGCCTGGAATAAAGTTTCGTTACAACTATTCCGTGTGTCCGTCGTACTGCTTCTGGGTCCTTACCACACCCGTTACAGCGGTTGCATTATCAATCATCAATAAATGATCATTATCAATAAAACAACAGGAGTTTGTTTGGCTGCACTGTAAACAAATACACCACATATTTCAGAGACAGGTGCTGTATGTAAGAACTCAATGTATCTGTATATTTATTTTTTAATTTTCCTGATATCTTCATAGCTATATTACCACTGAATGGTTTTAAGAGGAAGCTTGAAAAATGTAAAACATGTATTATGAAAAGTTAAATAATAAATAAAACACTCATCACATCTACATTCTAAGTGTTATTCAACCTACAAGACACAAGAGTTCATCCTACTCTTTCTCTTTTTCCCTCTTCCTACTTTCCTTCATACCTCCCTGCTCTGTCCTCTCACATTCCCTTGCTTCTGTCACTAATATCGAATGACCTAAATCTCTTTCCTTATTCCTCCCCTGGACAATCTCCTCTCTTTCTTTAGCTTTCTCTCTTTATCTTCTTCATAACTGACTACTCCTGTCCCTCCTGTCTCTCTTATTTTCTCCTCTATTTCTGTCAATCTTTTTATACCTATCTCCTTCATATGTGTTCTTCCGTTTCCGTCGTCTCTTATTATCGTTATATCCTTGTTTAATCCTTGTTTTCAGCAGAAAAGCTGTCTACAGCACCAAACACTGGACAGACAACGTTAGAAATTCGCTGAACACAGTGGAACATTTGGATTACTGTGACCAGATGTCCTGGTTTGTCTGGGATTGTCTCTGTAGGGGCTTTTCACTTGCAGGGATAGGCATTGGGGTTGGGGTTGGGATTGGGTGCATTGTGAGCCGGGTGGCAGGCGGAGGTGGGGACCTCGGCATGCAGACCCCTTGCATTGCAGACTAGCTCTAGGGACTTAAAATGTCGTGGAAAGGGCACCGACTGGTTCTGCTGGGGGACTTGAACGCTCATGTGGGTAACCTAGAGGGGGGTGATTGGGAGGAAAAGTCTGCCTGATCTGAGCCATAGTGTCACGTCCGAGGGGCAGATCGGAGACTCAAGCGCAGACAGACACGGGAGACGAGGTTGAGTAGTATGCTGGGTTATTTAATGAGCACCAAGCAGACAAAAAACAGGAACTTAAAACAACTCCAACCGGGAGCGAGCAAAAACTAACAAAAAGGCAAAGTGACAAAACGGCAAAGTGACAAAAAGGCAAACCATGAGCAAATGCTGGAACATGGAGCAGACAGGGGGACGAATTAAGGACGATCTCACAACCAGCACAGGGAAAGCAGGGGAGTATATATATGTGTGGGGTGATTAGGAAAATGAAGGCAGCTGGGTGGACTGGGCAGGTGAGTAGGATGAGTGCAATCAGGGGAAACATACACACACACAGACACAGGAACACAGGGGCAAAGCCTAAACTGTGACAGTACCCCCCCCTCAAGGGACGGATACTAGACGTCCAAAGTCCAGAAAACACAAAAAAGGGCGGGCGGAGGGGGTCCGGAGGAGGGACGGCTCAACATCGAATAGGGTGGGCGGAGGGGGTCCGGAGGAGGGACGGCTCAACACCGAATAGGGTGGGTGGAGGGGGTCCGGAGGAGGGACGGCTCAACACCGAATAGGGTGGGTGGAGGGGGTCCGGAGGAGGGACGGCCGGATACAACCTGCCACAGGGCTCTGGGGGACGGGCAGGAGGGCGGTCGGACGGGAAGGAGGGATCCGGACGCAGGACCTCGGGTGGGCGACCTGACTGGCGGAGTTGCTCAGGGCCCAGGAGCTCAGGCGGGCGACCTGACTGGCGGAGTTGCTCAGGGCCCAGGAGCTCAGGCGGGCGACCTGACTGGCGGAGTTGCTCAGGGCCCAGGAGCTCAGGCGGGCGACCTGACTGGCGGAGTTGCTCAGGGCCCAGGAGCTCAGGCGGGCGACCTGACTGGCGGAGTTGCTCAGGGCCCAGGAGCTCAGGCGGGCGACCTGACTGGCGGAGTTGCTCAGGGCCCAGGAGCTCAGGCGGACGGCCCGACGGGCAGAAGGGCTCTGGACCCAGGATCTCGGGTGGGTCGGACTGGGAACACTGCAGCTCGGGCCGGGGCTCAGGGGAGCCGGACTGGGGGGGCCGGGGCTCAGGGGAGCCGGACTGGGGGGGCCGGGGCTCAGGGGAGCCGGACTGGGGAGGCCGGGGCTCAGGGGAGCCGGACTGGGGAGACCGGGGCTCAGGGGAGTCGGACTGGGGGGGCCGGGGCTCAGCCGGGGAGCCGGACTGGGGAGGCTGGGGGTCAGCCGGGGAACAGGTCTCCAGAGGCTGGGGGTCAGCCGGGGAACAGGTCTCCAGAGGCTGGGGGTCAGCCGGGGAACAGGTCTCCAGAGGCTGGGGGTCAGCCGGGGAACAGGTCTCCAGAGGCTGGGGGTCAGCCGGGGAACAGGTCTCCAGAGGCTGGGGGTCAGCCGGGGAACAGGGCTCCAGAGGCTGGGGGTCAGGAACCGATGGCCGCTGCGGCACGGAGGCGGCAGCGGCAGGAACCGGAGATTGCTGCGGCGCTGAGAAGACAGCTGGAGTCGGCCGGACCGCCGACAGGACACGGGGAGCTGGAGTCGGCCGGACCGCCGACAGGACACGGGGAGCTGGAGTAGGCCGGACCGCCGACAGGACACGGGGAGCTGGAGTCGGCCGGACCGCCGACAGGACACGGGGAGCTGGAGTCGGCCGGACCGCCGAAAGGACACGGGGAGCTGGAGTCGGCCGGACCGCCGACAGGACACGGGGAGCTGGAGTCGGCTGCGGCCTAGTGGAGACGGGAACGGGGGAATGCTGCGGCCCAGCGGGAACGGGGGAACGCTGCGGCCCAGCGGGAACGGGGGAACGCTGCGGCCCAGCGGGAAAGGGGGAACGCTGCGGCCCAGCGGGAAAGGGGGAACGCTGCGGCCCAGCGGGAAAGGGGGAACGCTGCGGCCCAGCGGGAACGGGGGAACGCTGCGGCCCAGCGGGAACGGGGGAACGCTGCGGCCCAGCGGGAAAGGGGGAACGCTGCGGCCCAGCGGGAAAGGGGGAACGCTGCGGCCCAGCGGAAAAGGGGGATCGCTGTGGCCCAGCGGGAACGGGGGAACGCTGCGGCCCAGTGGGAACGGGAGTCTGACCCTTCCTCCGTCTCTGCCTCTTAGGAGTGAAAAGGCAGCTTAGCTCGAGGTTAGCCTTTTGTAAGCTCAGGGGCCCTCCCCTGGCCAAGTGGGTTCCCCAAAACTGGACAGACGGGTGTGGTGCAGCGTGCACCAACCAGTGGTCTGCAGAGTCTGCCATGGTCCTCTTAGGGGTGGAAAGGCGGCTTAGCTCGCGGTTAGCCTTCTGTACGCTCAGAGGCCCACCCCTGGCCAAGCGGGTTCCCCAAAACTGGTCTGCTGAGTCTTGCATGGTGAGATCGTTCTGTCACGTCCGACGAGCAGATCGGAGACTCAAGCGCAGACAGACACGGGAGACGAGGTTGAGTAGTATGCTGGGTTATTTAATGAGCACCAAGCAGACAAAAAACAGGAACTTAAAACAACTCCAACCGGGAGCGAGCAAAAACTAACAAAAAGGCAAAGTGACAAAACGGCAAAGTGACAAAAAGGCAAACCATGAGCAAATGCTGGAACATGGAGCAGACAGGGGGACGAATTAAGGACGATCTCACAACCAGCACAGGGAAAGCAGGGGAGTATATATATGTGTGGGGTGATTAGGAAAATGAAGGCAGCTGGGTGGACTGGGCAGGTGAGTAGGATGAGTGCAATCAGGGGAAACATACACACACACAGACACAGGAACACAGGGGCAAAGCCTAAACTGTGACACATAGTGGTGCTTTGCTTTTCTGTGATAGTCATGGATTGGCCACAACAAACACCATGTTCGAGCACAGGGTGGTTCAGCAAGTGTACTTGGTACAAGATTATCCTTTTACAAAGGGGGACCAGAAAATGTGCTCTAATTATTAAGGCTTTCACACTGCTCATCCTCCCTGGGAAAGTTTATTCCAGGGTGCTGGAAAGGACTGACTGTTGAATCTCAGATCCAGGATGAGCCGTGGGCCAGCTCTTTACCTTTGCAGGTCCATATACTCCGCACAAAGTGAAATACTTTTCCAATGGGTGTTGGTTTTTGATTTTCTCCTCATCTTTGCAGATGATGTGGTTCTGTTGGCTCCTTCAGAACATGACCTACAGCACGCACTGGGGGGATTTGCAAGTTTAAAGCGGCTGGGATGAGAGTCAGTACCTCATGGTTTTCAGCCAGAAAACGGTGAATTGCACCCTCTTGGTTGGTAGTGAGTCACAGCCCCAAGCAAGGGAATTCAATTATCTCGAGGTCTTGATCACGAGACTGGAGAGTGCGATGGACAGGCGGTTCCATTAGGGATACAGGTTTGTAGAGACCGTAGAGGTAGGGTAAATGGACTGTACTTGTACAGCACTTTTCTTGTCTTCTGACAACTCAAAGCGCTTTAACACTATATGTCATCATTCACCCATTCACACCCATTCATACACTGATGGCAGGGGCTACCATGCAAGGTGCCAGTTGCCCATAACAACTATCTAATTCATACAACGTAGGCACAGCTATGGGAGCAATTTGGGGTTAAGTGTCTTGCCCAAGGACACATCGACATGGACTAGCAGAGCCAGGAATCGAACCGCCGATCCTCTGATTGAAGGACAACACTGCTCTACCACTGAGCCACAGTCGCATAGGGTGCGTAGGGTGGCTGGGCTCAGCCTCAGAGATTGGGTAAGGAGCTCAGACATCCGGAGGGAACTTGGAGTAGAGCCGCTGCTCCTTCACGTCGAAAGGGGCCAGCTAAAGTGTTTCGGTTCTAATCACGATGCCTCCTAGACGCCTCCGTTTAGAGAATTTCTGGGGAGATCCAACTGGTTAGAGGCCCCGGGGTAGACCCAAAACACACTGGAGGGATTACTGTATATATTTCTGGCCTCGGAACGCCTGGGGGTCCTCCGGGATGAGCCAGAAAGCGTTGCTGGGGAGATGGACTTCTGGCCATGGATAAGTGGATAGAGATTGGATAGATGTATGATAGATAAAAATGGATATCTTGACTTTAAGCCGAGTGTCCCAAGACCTGACAAATATCTGTAAAACACTAAAATGTCCTGGTTTTTCAACATTCATCACAAGATTTTAATTAATTATGATTAAACATAAATTAAATTATTGATAATAATAGTAGTGTATTTAAAAAATATAATAATAATAATAATAATAATAACTATTATTATTATTATTATATTTTACTTGTTTTTAGCTCTTACATAGACGTTTATCATGTTCTGTCCCACTTATTAACTCAATATAAAAACATTAAATGCATCACAAGTCTAAATTCAACACTGATTTGTCTGTATTTGTGTCAATCAATCAATGTGTCTTTGTCAAGGCTGTTGCTATGACTTTTGAGGCTTTCTTTGATAGTACCTGTCAGTACGCTAACGGGTAGCTGTCATGCTAAAGAGAAAGTTAGTCTTTTCCAAAGGGCTCCAGGGGCCTTAGTCCTTCCTTCGTATCTGGCAATGAAATGCTGCGCACACAGTACATTCCTGGTCACGCTCAATGAAAATCACAACATAAATGATCATATTAGGACAGCCAGATAGCAATATACAATAGCTGTCAGAGAATTTGTCACAATCTGCCATTTAGTCGGACGCCTGTGTATTTTAAAAGGTATCTTACAATCATTAATGGTATTACACCAATACAATCCTTATGCTTTGTGTTTACTGGTGTTATTATACAGTTTAAGTAAAATATATTTTGGTGGGTATTGGGAGACTAGACATCATTTTTTGTCTGTTGTGGAACTGTCCATGGTATTGAAAGCAATGGGAAGACATTTGCTCCAGTCTGCTAGATGTTTAGATAGGCACTTGGTATAACAACTGAAGATGGTGATGATATGTGTGTCTGTCAGCGTTCTGCTCCCTAGTGGCCAAAAGTCAATTAATTCACCTATAGACTATAACATTTTGCGAACATGTTAATATCCAGCTATTAGCTAAACTCTGCAAATGAGAGCAAAAACCAACAAAAAAATACAAGCTTCTTAAAAGCATTTAAGTGCTCTTACACAGTGCTTGTGTTAGCATATAAGGAAGGAATAACACTAAAACATCATCCGGTGACTCAGAAAATACTCATTACCTAAGTACTTAGCTAATAATGTCAATACTGAGAGAGTGAAAGGATGAAGTCAAACAGCAAAATGAAAGTGTGTACGTCAGCAAGTAAGATTGATTTAAAGAAAGAGGGGGATGATTGAAAGAATTACTTTTTTTACAAAAAGAAGATAAATAAGGAGAGACAACTGCAATAACATGAGACAAGAAACAAGTACTCTGAGCTTGGGACAGAGGATCAAAAGCTTCTAATTAAAATCGTTTAACCTGGCCAGGCTTGCAATCTGTTCCCAAACTCATCACACTGACCCCGCACTGACATTTATGTTAGTTGAGAGAGGGAGAGAAAGAAAAGAGGAGTAACAGCTACTATTACAATTACAGAAAGAGACAGCCGGAGTACACTAGATGAAAGAAAATAACCTGACCTCCAGCTGGTGGATATACTGTGAGGCTCATTGACGCTGTCTCCTACAAATGTATTATTATTATTAAGTTTATATTCTACCAATTTGTATGGCCAAATATGTTTAGCAATTAAAATGAACTGCTGACTGTATTATGTTCCGTGGCAGAGTTTTTTAGGGTGGTGAAAGTGCACCTTTGATCAACCACATGACATTTAAATACATCATTTTTAGAATATAAGAAATGTATACTTCATGCAAACAACTGCATGGTATAATCATATTGTGGGCATGTCTGTAAAGGGGAGCCTTGTGGGTACCCATCGAGACAATTTTTAATCACATATCTTGAAGCGAGAGGTCAAGGGACCCCATCCAAAAATCGCCAATCCAGTTTTCCCTTCTCCAAAACGCCTAAGTTTGGAGCATTATTCGGCCACTTTCGAACAAGCTAGCATGATACCAATGGATTCACTGGGTCATCTAGTTTGATATGATAACAGTACCTTTACTCTAGCTTCCAAACTGCGGTAGCTACAGCCTACAAAATAACATTGTCCGGGATCTCAGAGGGCAAGTGAGAAATAGTGAAATTATGATTATTGTCCATTGGGAACAAAGGAGATAAAGTGACTGTATTTTTTAGAGCATCAAAGTCTAGGAGGCTGGAGTGAATGGACGGGTCAACAAAACGTCTGACTGTAACACAGGAGACCTCTGTGTGTTTCCTGTCTCCAACTGACACTCAGTGTTGTTGTCTTCCAATCATGACTACGCTTAAACTTAAACCCAACAGTGATCTGCAAAATGACAACACATTCTCACTCCCAATTCGTCAAATACCACTGGTTGGTCCGGGGCCCTATACATCAAAGGGACGCCGTGTCACTTCTAGAGGGCAGTTACAAATGATGCATTGTGCTGTTTGATTTGGAGGACTTGTTTAAAACATAACAAAATGACAGTAATAGAAGTAAATGTGACGTATTGCTCCAATCCTGACTGTATAACTCTTTTCACATATGTGTATTCACAAAAAATGCGACTGCAGCTGAGAGATGATACAAAGTGATACTTCATAAATTGCATCACATATTCTCTCCTGTAGTGACGCAGCAATCAGGATGTCCTCTCTTTTGCTGCAGAAAAGTCACACACACATACACAGTGTCCCCTTGTAAAGGTGACTTCACTACAAATAGCCTGGCTGAAGATTTGCATACTGTTTACTCCCCAGGGGGAGGATACAGCAGTATGTTGGCTGGGATCTCTCTGCTCACACACACTCACACACACACACACACACACACACACACACATTTGAAGTGCGAGTTCTGCCAAGTCAGTAAGAATCTGACAGGACAGGCTTTGTGATCATGTGTGTATATGTGAGGGAGTGAAACATGAAAGACGCAGCGGTAGAGGTTGAGGTGCGACAGACAGACTGTATGTGGTCTTGTAGCTGTGTGCTGTTTCAGAGAGTATCTCCCGGTGCACCGCATTAGCTCCCGGTGTGCTACAGTAGCCGGGATGTCTCTGCTTACCTCCTCTGAGGATTTCCCCTCTTGTCCCACTTAATTTTCCCTTGTTGTATACTCATTCATCACTTGCTCTTCATCTAGTTTGTTTGTCTGGCTGCCTTCATCCTGACTGCAGCTCATGGTTGTCTGCATTTCCCCCCCCCCCCCAACCTGTTTGCCATCTCATCCTCTCACGCTGTTGATGACAGATGGCGACACGCAGGAGGTGTCAAAGATCAGCTTCGACACAAACAAGCAACACAGGTCTGACAATGCTGCAATTTGATATTATAATGGAGCTGAATAATTTCCCTGATAATGCAACATTTTGAACAACAATCTGCATTGAAATCAGCAGGAGGAGAGCTAGTTCATGTTTGCTGTTAGTAAGGGGCGACACAAGCTTGATTCTTAATCGAAAATTGATCGAACCGAGCTTTCGAATTTGACCTTCAAAGTTCTCTTCACCCCCGCCTAAAAAGAAACACACTTCAATGACGGCACAGCGTGGCTTACTGGTTGCCGGATCTCCAGCTGCACTTTTTGAGACACCAAAGCCACTGGTGGAGTCGGATATGGTTAGAAGACTAACACTTACAGACCTGTAAAATCCTGTGAGTTATGTGAACAATAAGCCTGTTTGTAGGCTTCAGAAGATTTAGAGACTGCAGCAACAAAGTCTTAAATTGACATCAGTGCTGAAAAGAAAACTAATCGTGACCTTAAAATCAAAAGTCATATCAAATCGTTCAAGAATCTAGCCTGTTGGCTAGCTAACACAGCTAACACAGCTAACGTATGTAAGTTGCGTTGAGTTACATTATGATGCCTTCGTGATCTATTAAGTAAAAAAACTGTATTGGGCGATGATAAACTATAATGGTATCATGATGTGTTCGAATGTAATCTTGTAAAATTAATTTTCTGGCGAGAAAGTCGTCATCAGGGATTAATAATAAATTCACAAAAGAAAGTAAGCAAACAGCAATAAAAGAGTGTATGTGGAAGTTAAGGAGATTTATTGTTTTGTTGTTTTTTAACCGGGGTATCAAATTGTGGATCCATAATCGTAGAATTTTACTGGTATTGGTATTGACTACTACGTATCTGGTATTCTGACACTCATTTCTCTTGTGTACAACTTAGACTAACACCAGTATCCACTGTCCGGTAAACGTCCGGAGGGTCCCAATATTCACTGTGTGTCAGTTTGTGGTAATTTTATGTTTTGCTAATTTGTTTGTGAATAAGTACAAATTAAGCACAATATCCGCAGAATATACACAGTGCATGTATTCTTCACTAGATTTGTGTTTAACCAGCCACAGTTTAATTTTGTCCCAGAACAGCCAACTGGGTTCATCCATATCAAAGTTCTGGTACAAAAATATCGAGTCGAGTCGTAGTGCAGAACATTCTAAGACTGTTTTGCCCGGAGCCCTCGATGCTCTCACATTGCCACTTTCTGGCGAGAAAAAAAAAAGTTTTAGGTGGGCAGAAATTTCAGTTTTTCCTGAACCCCTCCATTTCATTTACCTTTTTCAAAGCGTATGTTTCCAGAGATAATGGTTATTTGATGTGTATCATTTTTGGTGTTTTTGTTCAGTAGTTGTAGAGGTAAAGGTCAAGAAAGGAGAAGTTGATACTTTTAATCTCATTAAGAGTTGGCTGAGCAGTAAAGGAAGCACAGAGCCGGCACCTCTAAAGCTCACAAATCAGCATGGTTTGTTTAAGCTATTCACAAACACAAATAGAAAAACAAATAAAACAGTTTGCTGTTTAATAAGAGGGAGTTACATGCTCACATTATTTTTTTGATTGAGCAGATTGGTCTATCTATCTTCTGAGCCACGAAGAGTGACTGTATACCGTATGAACATTTTATACTTTGTACATCTGTCTCACTCATCTATTCCTAATGCTGTGTTCACACTACGAGAGACACAGCTATTTTTGATAGAAGCTGGTGAAACAAAACTAAAAGCTGACACCTAAAACTGTTTTAGAGATGAGGACAAAAATTTGACTTCAAGGATTTCCCTTTTGATTGAACAAAAATGTCCACAAAATGTGAAATAATCACATGAAATAAATTACAGTAATAGCCCGCAAAAACACATTTGCTCATTTTTAGGCCTATAATGATTCGAAAAATTGTCTGTAGCCTTGCATACACCTCCTAAAGCACTCGGATAGTAATTGTCGTCCGGCCTTCAACAGATGTATGCGTAAGCAAAGCCATACTGCACTGAATCAGCAAGGAGGGAGGTGGTGGTGGTGGTGGGGGGAAGAGGATCGATGGGACTCTTTTGGATGAAAAACAAAAGAGCTCAGCCTTGATGTGGTTTCATTATAAATCGATAGATTAAATCCCATCAATCACAACACATCTCCATAAGTCATAAACGCAGCCAGTCGGGTGGAGTGTGGATCTTCCTTCCCCTTGCGTACGCTGGGAGAATAACTAGCTAACGTCATTTAAGGTGCGAAGAAGACATATTTTCCTGGCTAATTTAATCTGCTAAGCGAGGCAGTTTGTGCTTGGAAAGATTGTGCGTAAGGAGAGAGCGCTGGACAGGTGGAGAAGACAAGAAAGAGGCTAATGTAACGCCTGGAGCTCCCAACTGCGTCATAATGACATGGACCAATGGATACCTAGAACAATGGAAGGGAGGCAAAAGGAGGAGGAGAGGTGCTGTCACAAAGCGACAGGGCTCTGGCACTGAGAGAGCCACCCATCCGTACACCGGCTACGGCAGTAAAACAGCCCCGAGCCACACTGCGGAACCTGCTGCCTCCAAGTATCTGTCTGTGTGCATCTAGATTAAGTCCACTTGGTTGGTTTAATAAGGCCAAAAAAAACGACTTTGTTGAAGTAGTTTTTAAGTGTACCTACATCCTGAGAACGGGAATCAAAGGACGACTAAATCATGAAGCAGAGAGAAGCTCAAACTAAAAGTATGATGGAAAAAAAGCAGGAAATCCCAAAGAGAAACCTGAAAAAATAAGACCAGTTTGAGAATGATCCCCCCCCCCCCCCCCCCTCCTTGCTCTGCTGTAGCACTGCTGCAGGCCGCAGATTGCTGCAGTGCTTTGCTCGGTGCAGAGGTAGCTCCAATACACTAAGTAGGGAGGGCTGGGCTCTGCCAAATAGTGCCCCAGGCTGCCAAAGCTGAGGGCCAAAAGGAGCTGCTGTCAGAAAGTGAATACCGCACGCACCTGGGGAGGGGGGGGGGGTAAGAGCAGGCCACCGGGGTGCTGTCCGACACTTTCTGCTAATGAGGGTCGCCATTGATACAGACCACCCTGTTGTCTTCATTCAGCAACTCATTACACTTTTCTAAGACGTTTAAACCAGTCTTTATTTTTATTAATTAATTAATTTTGTTCCTAGCGGAATAAGCCGTTGTCATGGTATCGCCCTATCATGCTAGCATGCTAACCTTCTCTTTTTAGCCCAAATAACATAGCTGAGGCTGATGGGAATGTCAATAATTTCTAAGTGTTTGTTCATAACCCAAAGTAATCAACAAATACACACACACACACACACACACACACACACACACACACATACATGTATTATACAAACTCTTAAGTCAACATGTAGTTTTAAATTAAGTTGAATGACCTTTTGACAGAGTATCATCCATAGTAATACAGGAATGACATATGACATGAATGGATAGCTGAATGAAAGGGGACTGAATGACTGGATGAAGCCTCCCACTGTCCAATATAATGATTGATAGCTTGGCCCCGCCTGCATGCCCTGTATTGATGTTTTAACTGTCCGGTTAGATGAGGTCAACAGCTGAAGGGGGCACCCTGCTAAGGTCATATATTGATCTTCTTTCTTTGTGTGTATGTGTGTGTGTGTGTGTGTGTGTGTGTGTGTGTGTGTGTGTGTGTGTGTGTGTGTGTGTGTGTGTGTGTGTGTGTGTGTGTGTGTGTGTGTGTGTGTGTGTGTGTGTGTGTGTGTGTGTGTTGGTATGCGTTCTTAGCTTGTGAAAAACAGAAGCAGTATGTCCCAAGTGGGCATGACTTGGGTGAGATCCCTGCAGATTTGAGCACTTATATACAGTGTTTTTTTTATTGTTTATAAATCAATGCTCTTGGTCACCATTTACTTCTCTCTATGGCTTTCGCAAATATTTAACCATTGTAAAGTAGTAAAAACAGCTTGTGACTAAATCTAGTACCTCCATTGGATTGTCATACTGACAGCAAAACCGTCTCCAACCCTCCTCTTTCTCTTGAATGAAGTACACACAGCACACACAGCAAAGCTGAAAGTAAAGTGACGAGGCGGTTTCGTCAGACTTTGTCTGAGGTAGTGTTCCCCACAGTTTCATGATCAGCCGAAAATATTTTCTCAGAAGCAGTCATCCCAGGGGATTCAACTCAGCGGGTCAGGGACGGCCGCCCAGTGTGGGAGGATCCCTTCATGGGACCTCTCCACAGCACTGGCTAGTACAGCCCGACCCGACCTAGGTCAGCTCTAGGTCGGGTTGAAAAGGCCCGGACATCCTGTCCCCTGGCAATAGTTGACGTTAGTATCTTTTAACCATGACCACAATCTTTACCTAAAGTAGTTCTTCTTTACCGTGACCACAAGCTTTACCTAATTTTAATGTATAGCAGCAAAAGACTACACATCAGCTCAACAATGGCAAGAGCTGTGGCAAGAAAGACCAGTGTGGACAACAGCTCTGTTAACTCTGAGCAGGGTTGTTGATGCAGAGGGCTCAAGCAAAAAAAGGGCAAGGTTCGAGTTGGGTCAACTTTTGGTGCAACACAGCGTCATCGGGCAAGGTGCTGCATTGGCTGACTTAAATATGTGCAAGCACACATTCCTGGTAACGTGAATATGGTCTTGTGATCTTCATGTAATACACAGTAATGACTGTGATCTAATAACACTATTCTGACATAGTGACCGATGTAGGAAAACAGCGTTTTTTTGTGGATATAGTTTTGATCTAGGTATGAGTATTTTTAGTTGCCTAATGATAAAGGAACAAAGAACTAAACCTTTGGAAGTTGTTATATGAGTATTTTCCATTGTTATATGTTAGGATTTTGGAAGGCACCATCAAACAATGACGTGCAATAAAATCCTTGTATGGGTTGTTCCTGTTCAACTCTGCGCACAATCTGTGCAATATGACAATTACCTCAGTATTTCGTCAGTGACACAAAGACACATCAGGGAATAAGTGTTTATCTGTGTACTCACATCTGTCACTCCCCACGTTTTAACTCTGTCTTTCCTTCTCTTCCTCTCTTTAGTGTGAGCCATCCTTTGTCCTTGGTGTGGTCTTGTGCTGGGGTTTGCTGCAGCTGACATCTAGACTCTTTTTTTAGCCGCGCTGGCAATGTCAGTTGGTCGGTCAGATGCTTTGGTCCAAACTGGAATATCTTGACAACTATTTGATGTATTGCCCTGAAATTTCATATAGGTATCCACAGTTCCCAGAAGACGAATGCCACATATTTAGTTTATCCCTGTGGACCAAAGACAGTGTCTGCTCAAATTCCATTACTTTGTACAACTTGTCGTCCAATCACATTTGGAGGCAAGCTGTTCCAAACAACCACGGGGTAAAAATCCTGCTGTCATGGAAAAGTGCAATACGCATTGTCAAATGGGTGCTTACGTCTCTACTCAAAGGTCATAATGCTGTTGCACTCAGTTGTACATGAAAGCAATACGAGTAGTTTAGTGAAAACCAAAGTGCAGGGACTGTATTTTTCTGATCCACAATACAATTTGGACCCTGGTTCCTACAATGAAAATGAAGGCAAAGTTCCTAAAGAGGTTGTTGGGTTCCCTAAAAAATGTCCGCCATGTAAGCTGGCTATGCATCTTTTACACCAGTGATGTCTGACATATCGTGTGTGAAAAAATTCCCCCAACAGATATTTGGAAGATGTACCCAAAAACATAATGAAAGACGTCCTTTCCTTTCCAGACACACAAAAACAAATTCCCATGAGACAGAAATGCACACAAAAAGTACATAATGGAGAGAAGGGTAGTGGTCTGGTTTAGCCTCACGGTCAGAAAGGACTCTCTACAAATGGAGGACGATGTCTGCAATCATAAAGTGAACTGCTCCGAGGTTTGTGGAGGATGAAGATCGTTTGCATCAGGGAGAGAAGAGGAATTGCATGGCTTTTTTTCTTAACAATTCTTCTGGTACACTTAGCCTTTCGAACACAGCACATTGCATCTGCATCGTACACTGATGTAAAGAAATGCCTGGGGGTGCATTAACTAGCTGGCTTTCTTTTACTTGGTTCCTTACTTTTGCCTTCATTCCTTCCTACTTTATTTTTTTAATTTCTCTGTCTTCATTCCTTTGCTGTCTTTAGTCCTTCTTTCCTTCTTTCCTTTCCTTCTTCTCTCTGTCTTTCTTCTTTTTCAAATCCACATGTTGGCTACATGATTACATTTTAAACATAGAAAGAACATAGTAGAATAAAATATAGGGTATAGTGTTAGAAGGAGATGCAAACGCTTGTGTGTGTGTGTGTGTGTGTGTGTGTGTGTGTGTGTGTGTGTGTGTGTGTGTGTGTGTGTGTGTGTGTGTGTGTGTGTGTGTGTGTGTGTGTGTGTGTGTGTGTGTGTACAAGTCCCCTGAGTGATGTAAGAACAGCACAGGACCTTAGGGATGACAAGAATGAGAGCAGGATAATGGAATGTGATGGTATGCAGAGGGACAAAACCAAAGACAGAGAGAAAGCATTTACACATGTATGAGAGATTATGAGCCCGGTTATCAGTTCCTGACATTATAATCATCATACAAAAACACCAGTTTGTTATGTCCTGTTATGTTATGTCTGACCCTCTTATGACTGCACTTTTTCCCTGAAATTTTTGTCACTCAGGCCTGCTTCCCAGCACTGGTACACCTTCACCAACACATCTCACGCAGGCTTAGTTCTCCTGTTCTCCCTGATCGCTGCAGTGCTCCACAATGCCATTCACATTTGTCCTTGCAGAAATGCTCCTTGCGATTACCGCGTCCTCTCTTCTCCCTCTTCTTTCACAACATTTTTCGTCAGGAACCTATACCAAAGCACAGCTTAGAGGAGAGTCAAATATTGGGTTCAGCAGTCTAGTTTTCCGCAGTGAAACGCACACTAAGTTGGACTGACCCCCTAAAAGAGGGGCAACCCGATGTGTATGTTCACCCGATATGAACACCCTCAAACACCCTTAAAGCTGAAAGTCAGCACTTCAACGTCACAGATAATATTTAATTTAGAGTCTACCGCAGCTGGCAACCTCCAGTTCGGAAAAGTCAAGCCAATGCGGAGGTGCCTTAAACCTGCATTCTCTCTACTGGCCATCAGGGGGCGACTCCTCTGGTTGCAAAAAGAAGTCCAATTGTATGGAAGCCTATAAGTAAATGACCATACTTCTCACTGGATCTATTACCTCAGTAAACATTGTGAATGTGAGTTTGTGTTTTCAACAGTTTCAAGTCTTCTTCAAAACAGCATGATGATAATTTAGTAAATTATAAAGCAGACTGTGCTTTAGGGCGGGGCTACCTTGTGACTGACAGGTTGCTACCGCTACCAGAGCCGCATACGTCGTCTCTACGTCGCTCCTCCGCATTCCAAATATAGTAACTTACGTTCACTAGTTGCAAAAAGCCAACATGGCAACGTCCAAAACGACAAACTCGAGGCTTCAAAACGTCAGTCCACAAACCAATGGGTGACGTCACGATGACTACATCCACTTCTTATATACAGTCTATGATCTACAACCATTTTAGTGCCTGTGTGAGGCTATACTTAGGCACAGCAGTGTCTTGAGCTAAATGCTAATGTCGGGATGCTAACAGGTTAACAATGACAATGCTAACATGCAGATGTTTGGAAGATGTTTGCCATGTTTACAATTGTATATAGATTGCTAACATGCTAACATTGACCCAGTATTGTCACCTTCAGAAGTCCATGGGCACTATCTTACACTCGGCGTAAAGTGGTGCACAGTCACCGTCATTGTTAGTTTTTACGCCCACATTGTGTAAGCTGCAAATGTACTTGCACCCATCTGTGCGCCCATGGGTGTGTTGGTTTTAAAATGAAGTGAGGTCAGGCCCTTTGCTATTTTGAGGCAGCAGAAAGCAATTGCACCATTGAACAACAAAAGACCTGGTCTAAAGTCAGTTGTGCAGTATTTTCCTGCTATTTAAATGGTGCATTATTTATATGGTAAGATGCGCAGCAGCGTTTTCTTCATCTGTCATAGGTTATTGTTGCATTTGCTAATATGACATGCCGTCAAATGGAGTTGTTGATGGGACAGAGGATTGGGAGACGGCGGAGTTCCCTCCCTCCCATCACAACATGCCACGGCAACATGAATTCACCACCCCCAGTCGATTGACAGACAAAAAAAAAACGGAGTGCCTCCTAATCAGTAAACACTATATCGAAGACAATTCTAGGGACGTATCAAATGGTTGGAAGCATTTGAAGCGTCTTCATAAAGTTGACATTCATATTCTAAAACAATGTTTGAATGCTGTCCAGCTGTCTATTCATTCTGTTTAAACCTGGTATTTCTGCACAGTTGCAGATAGACTAATATTATTAGTATCATTATTTGTCAAATTATATTCTATTGGTGGCTGCATAGTAGTGATGTATCAGGGTTTTTTATTACCCACAACAGAGAGAGACATAGAGG
This sequence comes from Leptoclinus maculatus, assembly GCA_032191485.1. Lineage (NCBI taxonomy): Eukaryota > Metazoa > Chordata > Actinopteri > Perciformes > Stichaeidae > Leptoclinus > Leptoclinus maculatus. Next base: position 465,629 of record JAVDOI010000002.1, on the reverse strand, counting down.
GGAAGACAAGGTGGACTTTAATGTCTCCACTGCTTTTGTAGATTTTTATTAACTTACTCCAAACGCTGCTTTGTCACTTTCTAACCCTAACTTGTCCTACTAAGCTCACCCGAAGCCGAGGGACCCACGTTTCCAATGACTCCAGATCGTCCAAAACAGAGATGTAATCATTCTTAAAGTTGTAACCTAAGAAGAAAAAAGGTTGGTTGTGGTCTTGTTTAGTAAAACGAAATGCCTCCATTTCAAACCTTTCTTTAAATACATTTAAAGGACCTGCTCCTTTCCACACTAAAATATAAAACGCACATACTGTACACACACACTGTACATTCACAGAGCAGCTGACCGCAATCTGATTATGCGTGTGTTTGCAAAGCAGTGGTCAGCAACCTATTTCATCTCCATCATCAAAGAACACACACAAGCACATAACTCTTCCTCCACATACACACACACACTCACACAAACCTGCAGAGATTTCTTAGCATAATACTGAAAGGGAAACATTAACGCAGATGAATTTATAGAACGCCAAATGGAACATCACATGATTTCAGGAGAGAAAGAAAAGGGGAAGACAGGAATGAATCGGGGGAATGTAAACTGTGAAAATGGAAGTGGAGGTTCCTTTATCTCCTTTCCCTTACAGAATTCCCAGGTCTTAATTTCCCATGAAATAATCCCTCCCTAACCTCCCTCTCTAATCGTCTACCCCTCTTTATATTCATCTACTAGTCGTCCTAGCTCCCTCTCTTCTGTGGCTTTATGCCACTTTATGAACGGTGTGCTGCGGCATTGCACTGGTGTCATTCTTAGATTCTTTTCTCCTCTCACATTTTTCCCGCAGTATGCAGAATAGGTACACAAACACAAATCCAGTCAATCAAGACTGTGGCACGAGAGACTTGAAGACATCAAACATACAAGGTAGGCTTTACAGAAATCATCGTATTATCAGTGCGGAGCATGAGGACTAACGGAGAGGTTTGTGGCATGACTGTGTGTGTGTGTGTGTGCGTGTGTGTGTGTGTGTGTGTGTGTGTGCGTGTGTGTGTGTGTGTGTGTGTGTGTTTGTCAGTGTGTGCGATACGGCAGACTCTGCAGTAATGTAAGACAGTAAGACAGGGGGTAACATCGATATTATTTTTCTATTGCCCTCCTTTCCCAGCCTGGTCTCCAAAAAATGACAATCCCATACAACAACCCTGCAACATAATTTCTCACAAATTATCTTTGTTTTTGACGCATCACAAGAAGTACGCCTAGGGAAGAGGTCTGGGTGGATCAACATTAAACTTTCACATCCGTAATTTTAATAATGTAACAAACATAGATATTTTAAGCCAAACCATGATGTTTTACTAACCTAACCAAGTACTTTTGTTGCATTTTTGTTTTATTTTGTTTCAATTTACAACGTTAATCACATGGGGGGAAATGTTTCCCTCGAAACATTATTGAGATACCGGATTTCTTTTTTTCTTGTTTTTGTCGGAACATTTGATTTGTTGATTCCTGTTGTGATTTTGATTGCTATTTCAGTTTTGCATATTAGCATGCTAACACTTGACAATAGCATCGAACACAAAGCACAGCTGTGGCTAGAGGAAAGGTAATTTGTTTTGCAGGTAAGGATTTGGTCATAAAGAAGAAGCCACAGGACAATTATTAATTATATTAATTAATCATTCAAAAGGATTCATCCTCTGTCTGTCTGAGCAAAATATTATGTCAATTTATCAAATAGTCTCCTGATATTTCCGTCTGGATCAAATTGTTAGACCAACAAAAGTTGCCATCCCAAGTACCCCACTGTGTGGCTAAAAGGGGGATAGTTATGTAAAGATGTTTTTAGCCTCAATATCAGTGAGTGAATTTCAACAAATAGAACAAAACAAGTTTCTAAAATGCATTACCCACGCTAGCTTTAAATGGACAGTCCACCCCAAAATCAAAGATTCATATTCGTCCTCTTACCTGTAGTAATATTTATCAGTCTAGATTGATTTGACAAGCTTTATTTTAATGTCGGTTCCCAAGCAGTGGCAGCAGTGCTTTCCACAATCCCCCTAAGGAGGAATTGTTAGGAAATTCCTAAGACTACACCAATTAAATCCAGTTTACACAGCTTCTCATTGAACACAATGACAATATCTGAACTACTCTTTAATGTAAAAAATAATAATAATTCAGTGTCACAAAAATGTGTGCGTGTTTCCAGAAGTCAACGCCAACTTGATCTGTGTCAATCCATCATTTAACATGAATGCATTTATCATGCTTTTATTGGCACCCACAGTATGACTGTGGATTGGAGAGGGAACCGTCCTCTCTGTGGCTTGTAATTCTGCGGTGTGTACGGCCTGTGGCTTTTTTGTAACGAGTGTTAGAGTGATACTGTTGGTTTGGTCAAACGACTATGAAAGGCTTCCTCGGGTCAATAACTCCCCAAGGAGGCTCTTCAAATGTCACCTGTCAATAAAGTCACCCTTACTGCAGTGTGTGTGCGTGTTTGTGAACGGATACATAACCGCAGCTTTGCTCGTGATATGTACATGCGTATTCACGTGAAATTTCCAATTACACTTTTTTGACTGTTACAGGAAACACAGAGCTGTGTAGTTACTTTAAAGCAGAGGTTTACCACACTTTCTTATTCCAAGCATAAGCGGTATATAAATAGTCGACGTAGTCACCATGACGTCCCGGGTTGGTTTGTGGACTAGGATTTAGAAGCCTCGAGTTCGGCATTTTGGCTGTCACCATCTTGGTTTTTCGGCCGTCGCCATCTTGGTATTTTGCAACCAGAAGTTGCAATAGAGGGTGGAGCTAAGTAAGACATTATTAGGGCACCAAAACATTACAATAATCTTTTCATGAACTGAAAACACACTGTGAAAGGGTTAAAGACAACAACTCGGACAACTCTCAGACCGGACAACGCCGCGGTAGCAACCTGTCAATCACAAATTAGTCCCGCCCTGAAGCATACCTTATGGTCTATTTTACTTTAAATGGGACCATGATTTGCTAAATGAACATCATGCTGTATTGAAGAAACTTATATTTACAATGTTTACTGAGGAAATAAATCAACTGAGAAGTAGAGTCATTTTCACATAGACTTCTATACAGTCAGACTTATATTTGCAACCAGAGGAGTCGCCCCCTGATGGCCATTAGAAATAATGCAAGTTTAAGGCACTTAGGCATTGGATTCACTTTGCAGAACCGGAGGTTGCAGCTTTATTCCATGTTGCACACAGCTCATCACACTTGTAAATGGTAAATGGTAAATGGACTTGTACTTGTATAGCGTCTTTCTAATCTTCCGACCACTCAAAGCGCTTTAACACTACATGTCATTCACCCATTCATACACTGATGGCAGGGGCTGCCATGCAAGGTGCCACCTGCACATCAGGACTAACTAACCATTCACACCCATTCATACACAAATTATTTAGCGATATGGCGTTAAGAGTGTTGCACAAGGACAAATCGACATGGACTGGAGAAGTTACAGAGAACAACATGTTGGAGTCTTCATCTTGGTGCACCGGCTATTAAAAAGAGACAAAAGGTGAGGAACAAATTCTATAGATTTGAACACATTCTAGCTTTTGAAGTGATAAAGTCAAGATAAAGTGAGGTAAATGTATATTAACACATAAAAAATAAAACATAAAAATAACAGGTGTAGACTTAAGTGTTAAATAATAAAAACACAAGTAGGCTACCTACTGTGCAGTATAATCATATAGTTACACAAATAATTAAGGGAACTTTGCAGATTTAGAATTTTCTTATTTGTATAGATCAGTGTAATATATCATAACACACTAGGAAACTGCGTAGCCAGGCTAACTAAGAAAACATTGACCAATTCTAAAACAACAATTACATCACATTTCCGCCACATAATATTTGCAGTCTGTGTGAAAGTAAGTAAGTTAATTGCACAAATAAAAACGCCCCTGTAGTGTAAAGGCCTAGAGGTTGACACAGGGCCATCAGATTAATGTAGAGGCTCCTTGACGCTCTCATAATTTCAGTTAATACCATGCTTTTCACTTGCATATTATTTCAACTGATTTAGAATAAATCATATTATCAAAATCGAATTGCCACACAGTGAGACTTGGGGCTCTGGGGCTCCTGAGACAAGCTCCATCAAAGTGATGTGACTTGAGTCAGTCAGGTGGGATGATGAAAGCTACAAAAAACTGCTTCTTTCAACAAGCTGCATTTAATTTCCAAAAGGGTCTTTTCATCACGTCAGCGCTGGACAACGTCTGCTTCAGCAGCTGCTTCACTATCGGAAAGTGCCAACAAACAAATTAACCTGCACAAAACAAGCGCTCCTAAACACCAAATGAAAATTGCATTCTGTAGTCGATTCAGCACTCCCTCACTTCCAGCGATGCTTTCCGTTTCTGTGTCAGACGTCGGTGCCAGCGACCCACATTAGCCACTTCAGCACTGGACAGCACCACAAGGGAACAAACAGCACGTGTAGAGCTTTTCATTTTTCAGCAGACAGTGCCGTTAGCTGAAATCTACACCCTGTATCGGCTCGCTCAGCAGTGGGCAGCTCAGGGTCCGGCACACTGGCAGGATTCATGCACTGCGAGCTCTCATCCAGGTTCCTCTGACACCCGAAGGGAATCAAACACTTCTGCACAGAACCAACCATACCTAGTGGATATTTTGAGCAATTTTATTGTTACAACAATCTGAAGAACAGCAATCTTTTCTTCAATTTAATTACATTTTCCAAGCTCAAAGTGAGGTGGTACCATCCCCATCACGTGCACACACATGCACATGGATCGTGAATAGTCAATGTGCTAAACTGTGGCCAAATACTTAAACAGATAGTCTGCGGTGAATGTCAATCACTGGATATTTAGAGTTTATCTGCAATTTTCTGTTGTGGTCCCAGTAATATTTGTTCTTAAAGTGTACTGAAGGAGCACGTCACACAACATGCGTTACGTTTGAGACTGAGAATATGACCACAATACTGATACACAATTGAATTTGATTCCACTGGCAAATTGTTATTTACACAAAGGTAGCTCTCCTCCTGTTTTTGAAAGCATTTAAAAATGAAAGAGAAAAAAAAGTTGTATTTCATACAATTCTCTCTCACACACACTTTATAATATAGACAAAAAATAGACAGAAAAGTTAGGAATAGCAAAGAGTCTACACTCAGGCTAACAGCTCTGTAGTACTCATTCTGCTGACATGCTCATAATAATAATGTCTACCTTAAATTCCATGGCAATCTATCCAAAAGTTGTTGAGTGGTGAACTAACACACCAACACACCAACAGCTAATCCAACCGACCAAAAACTAAAAATATAAAACTACAAAGTGAGATACAAAATAAAGGTAGGGCTGTGTATCGTTTAACTAAAATGATTTATGCAGCCACCTGATCTCGTCAACTTTCAAGGGCAGAATGAATGAGGAGGCTACGATTGCAGCCGAGAGACAGGCATTAAGTATGGGGTCACATGAGTCTTGTTATTGATGAATGCAAAGAAAAGGATTCACAAATGTATTTCAGGATTTTTATACAAATGACTCTCTCCACAAAAATATGTTTCAATGCACACAAAACACATATGAAATTTCGTTTTTTTGTGAATATATATCTTTTTTCGATAAGTTACATTCATATGCAAACTGTTGAACATGCATTCACAATCAGCTTGCCGTGTGTGAACTTCACTGCATTTGTGTGTGGGTTTTTCTCAGAGTCATGACGTTGCGCGGTTCACAAATCAAGCCAATCATATGTCTACTCCATTTTCAACCAATCACATGAGCGTGCCCCCAAGAAGGGGCACAAAACTAAAGAAAAAGATGACATTTTTTTTACTTGATCAAAATACATTTTCTATTCTTATTTATTCATATTTTTTAAGTTTTTTCTCCCGCTATGCCTAACCCAACACTAACCCAACTTTAACCCTTTGGACTTCAGATGTCATAGATGTCAATGAGAGTAAACAGGAGGTTTCACTTGGGCACCTCTGGGCTCGGTTTGGCATCTCCATACTGCTGGAGAACACCAGGCAGCTGCTCAGCCATGACAAATGAAAGTGTGTGTGTGTGTGTGTGTGTGTGTGTGTGTGTGTGTGTGTGTGTGTGCGTGTGTGTGTGTGTGTGTGTGTGTGTGTGTGTGTGTGTGTGTGTGTGTGTGTGTGTGTGTGTGTGAGTGTGAGTGTGTGTGTGTGTGTGTGTGTGTGTCCAGGCATGTGCATGTGACTGATGTAGCCTTTGTGTTTCTGGGAGTTGTTGTTGTTCGCTAACGGGAGCCTAAAGCGGAGCATATGGTGTTATTGGCTGTTATAGAGCTTCGAGGATGCAGCTTAGCACACGTTAACAGATGTTGCTGATAGCAACTGTTCCTTAGATTTTTTTGGACTTCATGGTGCCACAAAAACTCATAAAGAGGAAGTTGTATAGTGGGTGTACAAAGCATTTGACTTTGGCACCACGGAACGCTGTTTGTATCCTGTCCTTTTCTTTTTAGTCACGACTTTGATCTTTCCTCAACCTTAACCAAATAGCATTAGCTGACAAATATTACTCATTGTGCTTTTAACCATCACTCCCCCCTTTGGAAGAAAACCAATTTTCCCTAGACTGTACCCAGACTATCTGTCTGAATGAACACCATCGCTATAGTGAAAGAATAATTTGTTTACTGTTCCTCCTTGAAAAAGATTCCAATGGCAAAACACGAGTTCCGTCCTAACATTGGTTCACGTATTATCCCTTGTATCCAAAGTGGTAACCTTCTTCCTCTGTGCCATAGAGCTCACTTGTTACGACTAAAACTATTAAAAACACATCAATGAGCTTTACTCATGTTCCTTCATTACCATGAAAACGTACATACAAGTTTATTTTGACTTAATCCCACATTCACCGTACTCACTAGAGCACCAAATGTGGATTCATCCACCACTAAAAGTAGTCCCCAACAAATGCACTTGTTCCTCCTGTTTGAGTATACTTGTCTAAAAACTGCAACAGACAGCTGTGCTGGGAAATTACTGAGCCTTTTTTTTGCAAAATTAAACTATACTTTTGGCACACGTCTTAAAAAATATATGCATTCAGTTGAACCCATGGAGTGTCAGTATTGTACTGAAAGTATTGCACGGGTGCATGCTTTATTGGTTTTGGTCTTTCAATATGATTTGTTAACAATGTTAAAATATAAAAAATGAAGAAGATTATTTGGAGATGTCGTACTGAGCATTTGGGAACTGTTGTCAGGAAGCCTTCTTGTTGCAATCTGAGCAGCTTCTTCTTGCAGCCATATCCAGTCTTTAGAGCAAACACAAGCACCAAAACAGTGAAGAGGGAAGGGTGTTCAAATCAAGCCAGTAAGGTAGAAGGAGATCAGCTGCATTTCTTACCTCCCTCACACACACACACACACACGCCGCACAGCACGTCACAGCAGATCATTCTGCGGTAATCTGCTGCATGTGTGAGTGTACTGTATGTGTCGAGGGCTAGGGGCTTACTGCACATGCTATTTTCTACGCTCAATTACCCGCTTTTGTGCAAGTGTTTGTGTCTCTGCATTTAGCCAGTGTGTGTGTGTGTGTGTGTGTGTGCGTGTGTGTGTGTGTGTGTGTAAGTGTAGGTGTGTGTGCGTGTGTGTGTGTTATTGACCCCCCGTGAGGCAAGAGGACAGTGGAGATCACTCGGAGGTTAAACGTTTTATTTCTTGACATGTCATCAAATATAGTAGTGTCCCTCTTTCTCTCTCTGCACCCTCTCCTCTTACATTCATGCTCTCTCTCTCTCTCTCTCTCTCTCCTGCAATGGGCAACACAGAGAAAGAAAGCTCTGTCGCAGCATTATCCTGAAAAGCACAGAGGGGGAAGGGGGACCCTGGTGGATATATTGCCTATAGCGCAGAAAAACCACTAGAGAGGGAGGGGGAGAGAGAGATATGCTAAAGGCTTTGAAAAAAAAGAAAACAGGAGGAAAGATGCCGAAAAAATGTCAGGAGAGAAAACCGTGTGAAAACCGCTAAAGTGTGTGTCATTAAATATCATCATCTGGTTGTCATAGTTTTGCTGCAGAGAGGATTGAGGTCTTGCAGTTACCGTCTAGCGCTGCGCTTCCATGTTGAAGGTCAGAAGCACTCTACCCGCTCCATAAATAAAACTGGCTAAGTCATTGTTTTTGGGTGATTCGGTTAATAAACGGGGGCCAGCTTCCACCCACTGACCACCTGTCTCACCTTAGCTCTTAAAGGAACAGATCTATATGTTGGGTCATAGACGTTGCTTTTCTTCTTTTTTTTCCGTCAGATGCAAATATGTCAAGTGTGTGTGTTAAGCACAGAGATGGATTCATGGAATGGTTAGCCTAGCTTAGCATTAAGACAGGAAGCAGGAATACACTTACTGCAGGTAAATCCACATTTGAATTGATATTAAAAGGATGTTATTTAACACTTTTAATTGTATAAGTGGATAGCGTAACAAAATCATTATTGATTTGGTCGGTTTGGTCAAGTTTGCATCTATGTTCCCACCAATTTGAGGCGGAAGCTGGATAATGCAACCATTCCTCCATTAGTAGCTATCTTATCCTTATTGTTTTGGAGTAATGGAGTAGTATTTAGGTACTCAAATTGTTCATCTATTACTTTTAGCTACCCTTACATTTAGCGTAGTATTTAACCATTTAACCATTTCTTTTAGCGAACTATATCAACTATCTATCTCATACTTTTACATTATATTGCAACTGTGTCTTCATTACTTTAAATTGGCTATTTCAATTGTTTTGCAAATTACTCTTATCCAATATTAACTTTTTTAACAATTTATTTAGTAAACTACAATTTATCTGCTCTCTTGCTACACGTGGCAACACATGGTGTCACAACTGGCTAGATTGGTTGGAGGTGTGTACTGTGTAGTCAGCATATCATAGCTGGTCAACATAGACGAATACAACGGTTCATAATGATCTCTTATGAAAATATTATTTTTACGTCAATTTTCCTATGAAAGACCAGCTACATGAGCAATTGGTGCGCCTGTGCAAGCCCCTTACAGTATTTTATCATAACTGTAACATACAATTAAATATTCATCCTTTGCATGTACATAAAAAGTTAATGCCATAGTGGTGGATAAATAATGTATCCGCTTAATACAGTATTTTCTGTAAAGTGGTGGAAATACGCTTTGCTAAGTTCAGTGTTTTTGAATGCAAATGTTAATTTTTGTTTTACAAAGTCAGCTGTAGCCTATAAGAGATTGAAGACAAATAATAAACTCCAGCAATATTGTATTGTATATGAATTCTTGTGTTTTCTACCTTTTTTTTAGTTGTGGGGAATCAAATGATAAAGTAGATTGTATTACCCTTTGTAAATAAACGGTAACATGCTGGTATATACTGTAAAATTACCATAAAACCCAGTATATCTACTATCAAATACTGTAATAAAATAAACAATAAAATACTGTTCAAATAAATTACAGTAGCTTAACTGCAGGATTAAGTACTACGCTCCGGCCATGACAGCACAGACAGTATAATGATGAGGAACAAAAATAACTCGCGTTTGCAACACAGCCCCTGAGAATGAGGTCAAAATGACATTAGCGCTGCCGCAATTGGCCGCGTGTGGCAGAAGAAACAGTAAGCGTGTGTAAGTGTAAGTGGAGGTGTGTGTTGCTACTGTGTTGGTGTTTTGTTTCCCTCCTTGAGGGGCTGGGAATTGCCATCGCACCCCGTCGTGTGAAGGGATGGAGAGAGAGAGAGGGGGGGGGAGGCATCTGTGTGTGGGAAGGTTTTGCTTACAAAGGAACACCATTCAGCTGAGACATCCACCTGAATGAGGCTTGCCGAGGCGCACGGCCCGATCAATAAACGGAAACAAGCGTCCCAGCCTGCCCAGCTCAGCAGAAAAGGGAAGGGTAAAAAATAGGGGCAACAAAAACGTTGGGGTGGTGCAGAAAGTGACCCCCATGCTGTTCCTCTTCTTCTTCTTCTTTTTCCCCTACTGCTTCCTACTCTGAATTCATCTCAACACACACACACACACACATGCACCACAACTAAAAAACACCTCTCATCCTGTCACCCCCTCCCCTCCCCTCTCTGTCTCTCTCCCTCCTTCTCTGCAGCAGACTAGAGCGCAGTCAGCTACTACGGGGACTGCAGTGTTACGCTATAGCACAAGCGGAGAGCTGGAGAGAACCAGAGAGGAGGGGGATTGGGGGGGGGGGGGGGGGCTGAATAGCGATAATAAGCAATCCAGCACTCAGCTCTGAAATCGCGGTAATAAAGCAGCACGAGCTGTCCGTGGTGACGACGGAGAGAAGATGAAAGATGGGGTGGGGGGGGGTGTAGAGGCTGTAGAAGAGAAGAGGACAGGAGAAGAAAAGGAAGAGATGGAAAAACCGTGCTACCTTGGCAAGGACGTTGCATATGTGCATAATGAATGGACGCACGGAATTGAACCTGCGTTTCATTTTCTTTTCCTTCTAACATCCGACAATTTTCCCCAGTCGAGGGACCACTCAGAAAGATCGACCTCGTCGTTCTCCAACGAACTAATCAGCTAAAACCGAGCCGACCGCCTCACCTCAGCCTACCTGAGCACCGATGCTGCTGTGCTGGCTGCCCCCTCCCCCCTTTTCCAACCTATCTTTATGTCCCTGCGCTGGCACTGAAAACTATTGACTGCAACACTTTCAAAGTCACCTCAGCTGTCATACTGATGCCCCCCCCCCCCCCCCCCCAAGCACACACACACACCATGATACCACCCCAGCATTTAATTTGTCTTTTTTTTTTTTTTTTTACAGTCACCCCCGTTTGGTTCTTCGATCGCTTGTTTGGCTGCCATTTCAATTTTCTGACTTGTCAAATTTTATGTGTGAAAAAAAGCTGCACGGGGCAAGATTCTACGAGGAGATGCAGCCGCATCGAAAATGAGCACCCGTTCTCCTGTAATGCTGCAGGTTCACACTCCAAACTCCTCTTGTAATAGTATGTGCTATAAACCAGTGGTTCTCAACCCATGTTTGAGTCCTGCATCCCAGCTGACATGCCACAGACCTACCGGCAACTACCGACACCCCTATTGCTGGGCCATACGGAGAACACGGAGAAGTACCGCAATCTTTTTGACCAAATACCTCGATAACGATATTGCAGCCTTTTTGTAGGGTTGACTATTGGCGCTTTCAAGAATATTTACACAATGAGATTTTTAATAAATGCTCATCAGTACTGTGGATATAATGGCCAAGTGGGCAAAGACAAAACATATCGATATATTTATTATAGCCCAACGTATCCTCATACAACGGTGAGTATGATATCATAGGAAGAGTCACTCCTCAGTTTTCGTGCATTTTCCTGCATACGGTCTTTTCAGAATAAACTTCTGTCTTCACAGGAAAATCAACAAAACTAGTAGGTTTCGGAATAGATCATCGCTTAGGTTACCATAACCACAGGAGTGCCTTTACTGAAGTACTTAAGTTAATAACATACTGAAAAAAAACCTGGGATATCTACAAATTACGGTGCATTATTGTTCGTAGGTAGTACTGCTACGAATGCTGGACGAGAGCAAAATGTGTTTTGGTTAACACTTTGCTAACGTTCTGGTAGTACGTGCAGATGAGCGGCGGCCGGCCTCCCTCTACAACACTAGCACCCCAGCACTCCGATCGTCCGCCGGCAAAACTGCACTGCACTGCAGTGACACAGAGTCTGCAAGGTTTCCATTGAATGAATTAGAGAAAAAGATTGAGGTTACGGTTCATAAATATACCAAAGTAAATTGCAGGTTTTGTTGCGCCCCTGGATGGAATTCAGACATGTTACACATCCACACACGTGCTTACTTTCCGTCTTGGTACTTAAAGGGCAAACTACTTCCTGCACTAACACGGAACGTTGGCATTGGGCACAAATTGCGAGGTGCAGAATCATTTAATTTGGACATCATTTTTTTGGGAAAATGGTCTGGAACGTGTTTCTCTAGACCACAAGTTCTTATACTTGTACAGTGGGCAAACGGTGATGTGTGAGTGTGTGTGTGTGTGTGTGTGTGTGTGTGTGTGTGTGTGTGTGTGTGTGTGTGCGTGTGTGTGTGTGTGTAGGTGTGTGGTATCTACAGTTTTTCATACTCCCTACATTACTACATGTGCACAGGTCAGACTGTGTGTGTATGTGTTTCCACCTTAAGTCACAGAGACTAAGTCAATATCAGGGCTGTACGCTTACAGTCAATTAGTTGACTAATCATTTTGGTCTCTTTGGTTTCTTTAGTGGATGAGTCTTTTGTAAGCTTTTTTCATGCTGACTTTTTTCCAAGAAACTCATGGTAAAGAAAATATTTAAAGTGGCTGTTTTGTGTGATTTTTTGTGGAGAAATCCAGTTTTACAGATCTGTCAAGTAAATCAGTGAATCGATTAGTCGGCAAAGTCGTATAAGTGTTAGTCGACTAATCATTTCTTTGGTCGAGGACAGCCCTATCAAATATGCTGTCTCTGTGCGTATGTCCAGAGAAAACAGCCCCCAACTGACAATGATCCTGGTCAGCAGCACTGGCCTCTGTTTCTACAAATGGCCATAGATTTTCAGCAACAATTAAGAAGGGGAAAGAAGAGGGAGACAAAGGGTGAGAGGTGGAGGACAGACCGCACAGGTGGAGCAATATACTGGAATTTCAATTCCTGTATAAGTTTTAAGTTTTAACCAATAGTGCACTTAGTACAAAAGCAATGTTTGAGTCAAGTCTGATGCAAAGAATGATCCCAGTCACTTCCACACAGTGAGGCACACAGCTTATTAATCAAACGCTGGTATCGGATCGGTACTCAGTATCGGCCGATACCCAAAGACCAGGTATCGGTATCGGGACTGAAACAGTTGGGAATCGTGCATCTACATGGAAGCCTGGATTTGGCCTGATCCTGAGAGAGTCATCGCCAGTGGTGGATCTGACTCCGTCCCCCGTCACCCGTGTTCTACCCCTGAACCCCTGCGTCATCACACACTGCGACTCCACCAACTCTGCACCAACCTTCACCCTCCACGTCGCACGTTTTAAATAATCTAGGAGAAGCCAAGGGTGTGCATCGGCTACCCTTCAACCGTCGGATTACCACCAACCTCCAGTTTATCGCAGTAAAGTGGTACGCGCTAACGCCAATACACCACCCTGACCCTTACCCTCCGCTTTACTCCATGAAGGGTACACTATGTCCTGCATTTCTACTGGACCTCTTTCTTTTCTTTGGAGCCATAAAGGATTCACCATCTGTACTGTAAAAGCAGTGCAGTTCATGCCAGATTCAAACCAGCTCTACATATGTTAACTACTAATACATCAGTGAGATGTGATTCGTTCATGTCATTCTCCAGTCTACACTAATGGGATGCGTGCTCACCAGAAAAATAAAGCAACAAACTGGCAAATGCTAGAGGAAGAGCAGTGTTTCGTGGCGCAACAGTGTTTGCACCATTATCTACTCAAACACACACATCCAGACACTCAGGCACTGGTAACCTTCCAGCACACTCATGAGTAAAGGAGTAACACACACACACACGCACATGCACAAACCACCCAGCATGCTATTGGATGCAGTGTGAGGTGGACGCTTTAGTTTTGTTTCATCTATAGCATATGTGAGAAAGAGCAGACACATGGAGGGAGGACTACCCAACCTTTGGATTTCCCCGTGGATTTACGTGATTAAGTAGATTATTGGACCACATGTGGTCTGATGGTGCAGAGAACTGGACCCCAAATCAGGGTATTTAAATCATGTTAAATCTGTGCCAGTATTTTGCAGGAGAAATCATTTGGCACACACACATGTAGACACTGGATGGAGAGAGAGAGACAGAGAGAAAGCTGGACTGATGCGCACTTGACGCATCAGCGGTGGTCAAACCTTCACACGATTATATCAATGGGAGAGATTAAAAAGAAAGAGCAGCGGAGGGGGTACCTCAGCGGAGCAGAGGAGAGGAGAGGAGGGGAGGTGAGACATGTGAGAGGAAGGGGAAAAACACTGCAGTGAATTTGACATCCCCCCCACTCCTCCAAAACACTTTTAGAGGGTCACTTTACGCGCAACAATGCGCAGTGGCCAAAAACTGTGCCGCGGGCGAGCGCAGCGCAAAGAAAGGCAAAATAAAGAAGGAGCGAAGTCCTTTAAGTAAAGGCACGGAGAAACGGGAAAGTGAGGGGGGGAGAACAGAACGAACACTTGTCCGGCCACTCACCCGCGCGTATTTGGAGGAGTACGGGTCCTCGAACAGCGCCCACATGTAGGGCCGCCACACTTCCCACCTCGTCGACCTGCGGCCGTCCTCCTGCATGCACAGCCGCTTCTGGTCGCCGTCCGCCCCGCCGGTGAGCGCCGGGTCGTCCTCCGGCGCGTCCGGCTCGGGGGTCTCGAAGCTGTCCAGGGCTTCCTCGGCGTCGCGGTGCTGCCGGTAGTTCATCCAGCAGCACGCCTCCACGTCCGTCTCGTCGATGCCCCAGAAGGCGAGCTCCTCCTCGAAGAGCGGCCCGCACACATCATTGGGGCAGTGGAGCTTGCCGGTGCGGTAGTAGTTAAGGATGAAGGCGAAGGTGGCCGGGTGGCGGTCGAAGAAGAACTCGTCGGACTTGGGGTCGTAGTCGAAGTTGCTGAAGGCGTCGGGTTCGGTCAGCCAAGACAAGCGCGTGCCCGGCAGCGTCTTTAGGGTGCTCCGGTAGGTCTCGTGTCGGATCCCGCCGCAGTTGATCACGATCTTCTCGCTATCTGACGCCGAGCAAGTCATGACTGCGCTGGAGCATGCTTCGGTCGGCGCGCCCGACTGCTGCTGCTGCTGCGGCTATTGCCCTTCCCCATCCACCGCCTGATCCCTCGTTCGGTAGTGCTACTGTTATACAGTCCCGGCAAGGAGTCACAGGGCCAACTGAGAGGAGGAGGAGAGGAGATGAAGGAGGAGTCTGCGCGCGTGTGTGTGTGTCAGTGAAAGAGTGAGAGAAAGAGAGAGAGAGAGAGATAGAGAGAGAGAGATGTGGGATGCGGATTTTATGAATCAATAGATTTGCCCGCTGAATCACTGACTGCCCGATTGACTGACTGATTCATTTTACTAATTATCAGGTCAAAACTGCCGTTGCAGCGCAACAAATCTATTCCCAGTCTGCACATTGGGGCTCTCTGGTAGCTACAGTGGAATCTGCTGCATCCTTCGATTGAACTGACAAAGAAATAGCATTCAGTGAACTGGGAAGCAGAGAGAGGGACAGAAACTAGATGGTTATTTTTTTATCAGTAAATGCTCAAATACAGAAAATAACGGCAAACTGCATTGTTGTAGAGAGCTACACCTCCTCTATGTGTCTTTATGCTTACGGTTTTGGAAGAGTTCCAACACTGATGTTGGGTGTTCAGGTCTGGCCCAGGGTTGGTGTGTTTCCGTTCATCATAAAGGTGTTGGAGGAAGGTGAGGTTTAAGGCTTTAGTCTGTGCAGACCAGTCCAGTTCTTCCACTACACCAACTTCGGGGAAAAAAACATGTATTTACGGAGCTGCCTTTGAGCATGGGACGTTGTCATGTTGCAACAGGAAAGGGGCCAAACATAAACCGTTGACACTAAGTTGGAAGAATATTGTTTGTGTAAAATATAATTGTATGCCAGAGGTTTAAAGGGATTTGAAGGGAGGTTGTATGAGGTACTCATCCATAGTTAGTGTATAACCTACAGTTGATGGTGGTCCGCGTACCCCAGTTTTGAGAAACAGACCAACACAGTCTGACTACAGTTTGTGAAATAGTCACAAAATGCAGTATTTGAGTTTCAGATTTTAACTGAATGTGCAAATTATTAAACTGAGGTTGCAATGCATGCTTTTGCATCCAGTTGAACTGGGCCTGTCTCTTCCTCTCCCTCCTGGCATGGTCACACATGCGCCTGATGCATGTTCCCTTGAAGAGTTCAACTCAACAAATCGCAGTGTTACTCGGAACTCCCTTACACTACTGGTTACTGGGGAAAGTAATAATATTACAACAATGTGTCGCTGCCCAACACTGCTCGGTAGCCACGTGAGTCAACCCCGGTCTCTCTCTCAACTCATCAAATACGAAAGGTTGGTCGGTGCCCCTCCGCGTCTCATAACGATGCACCGCACTTTTAACTAACTCCATTGTCAACCCACCCGCGTTACCCATGTGAGTCGTTGGCAGGCGCCGATGAGGTAGCAGTCAATGAGGAAGTGTCTTAAAACTTGCATTCTCTCTACTGACCATCAGGGGGCGACTCCTCTGATTGTATAGAAGTCTATGAGAAAATGAGCCTACTTCTGACTAAATTTATTACCTCAGTAAACTTTGTAAACATGAGTTTCTGATCTCAATCGCTAGTGTAAAGTCTTCTTCAATACAGCATGATATTCATTTAGTAAATGATGGTCCATTTAGAGTCAAATAGACCATAAAGGGTATGCTTTAGGGCGGGGCTACTGTGATTGACAGGTCACTGCCACTACCAGAGCAGTATACGGCATCTCTACGTCACTCCTCGCATTCCAAATATGGTATCTTCTGTTTATGGGTTCCAATAAAACAACACGGAGACAGCCATAATCCAAGATGGCGCTGGCAAAATCGCCGAACTCGAGGCTACAAAACGTCAGTCCACAAACCAATGATGACGTCACAATGACTACGTCCACTTCTTATATACAGTCTATGGTCGTTATTCACGTGACTTGTTTTTCACACGCTAGTCTTGTAAGTCGTTGGTCACATGGTAATAACGTGAGTCGTTAGTCAAGTTAGCGTCAACAGTGCTCCTAAACCTAACTAGCTGAGATGGCTAAGCTGTCTCCTCTGCTGCGTAGGCTGCGCTTGCTTCATTATGCAGCACCGGAGGTTGTCGCTGGGTTCGGATCGCGTCTTCCACAGTTCTGACCCGTCAATCTGACCCTGGATGCACAGTGCCCAACAAGCCAAAGAGAGCAAGGAGTCGAGAACCATTTCCATCACTTTCTGTCCACACTGAATTTTAGTGGTGTCCGTCTGCCACTTAATATTTGATGGATTTTTGCCCAGAAATGATCAACCAGAGTTTGACTTTGGCACCATCTCCTCTTCCCAATCCGGTCGGTGTGGGTGTACATCGTTTGTGGAAGGGAAGACTCCTGATGAAAATGTGTCAGTAGACACAAAAACATGAGTAAATTTCTTAATTTTTTGTTACTTGAACTGTGAACTTTTTTTTCTTTTTCTACTTTAAACATGATCACTAATTTTACATCAAACATTACCTAACAGCTTCATTGTTCATGATAAGTAAAGACTTAAAAATTATCAAAAACAATAACATTGTCAGTAGCTTCACCTACAGACTCATTTGTGTTATGCCAGTAGCGGCCAATTTATCCAATGAACTCCTTACTTCCAGACTTTTTCCGTTTTCAAACTTGAAGTCTTCTTTCCCAACAGACACTGACTGCTGGGTGTTACTGTTGTGAAGCACCTGAACCAACTGACAAAGCTAACGTTAGCCTGCTAATACATGACCCGTTTAATAAGAAGAGTAAAAGACACAATACGGAATACGGTCAGCATACATGGCCTGAAACTTCATAAATGTTCTGTGATCATGATTAAAATCTTGAAAATGACATTTCAGAAAAATAAGACAACAGACCTCAAATTACGAAACATTAGGTTAGCGAAATCAGATATTTCCCACTCATTCTAAACTGTAGGTTTTTTGGAAGTTATCTTTAGCTTGTGATGGCGGTGTGACTTCCTGTTTAGGTCACATAGTTGATTGGCCAGCGCCATAGATGTTTCCTAGCAACAGATTCACACATCACTAAAGTCTGTACTAGCTAAGATGTTTCTGAAGGTTCACTGGTGCAACCTTTATGTTTAAACTTAGTGATGGATTTATGAATAGCTGGTGAAACCCAACACAGGCCATATGAGCCGGTACAGAAAACGGATGGATACATTTTACCATATATGTGAAGACGTGTTAACATTAAAATGTACTTAAAGTTGCTCATTCTGTAAAACTGTTTCTTCCTGTGTCTTAAATTATGGACATGATTATGTGTCAGCATTTTTTTTTTTTTTTGTGTTTGGTGATAAAAACATCCATCACACATATTGTATGCAGTCAAATAAACGTCCATGTAAAAGTAAAAGATCTCAAAAAGGAGTGCCAGTACCTCAACACTCTATTCAAGATCCGGTTCAGTGTCCTGCATGGAAATGAGTCTCCTTTACCAAAGCGCTCATGTGTCCTCTCCCTCCCTCCCTTCCTCCCTCCCTCTCTCTGCTGCATCACTCCCTTCCTCCACACTGTCTTTCAATCTACTAAAACACTTGGCTCAATTAGAGCGAAGCAGGAGGGGTATGATAGAGTGTTTCACGCCCACCGCCCATTCCCCCTCTCCCTCTCTCTGTCTCCCTCTCTCTCTCTCTCCCTCTCTCTTTCCCTCTTTTCCTTTCCAAGATAGTCCCTCCACCACCAGCGAGAGAGAGGGAGAGAGAGAGAGGCCAGAAGCAGAACGAGTATTTGCTGAGCTCCACAAAATGGGGGGAAAAGACTGCAGACCGTCAGATCATTAGTGCTCTCCCAATTTTCTCTCTCTCTCTCTCTTTCTCTTTTTCTCTCACACAGTGTATTCTCTCCATTTCTATCTCCACCTCCCCTTATCATCTCTACTGCTCTCTCTCTCTCTCTCTCTCTCTCTCTCTCTCTCTCTCTCTCTCTCACACACACACACACACACACACACACACACACACACACACACACACACACTAGTGCAGAGCTAATGTGCTGTGTTGGTCTGTTGAGAACAGTCTGCAGCACTGTGCTCTGCTATATAGGGTCCACTACAACGTCACTGAAACACACACACATTTTATTAGGGCCTCTATGGTCTTGTAGGCTTTCACAGTCTTTTATATATCGACAAAAAGTCAGATCGATAGATACATTACATTTACATTGAAAACCTTTAATAACTTTGGCAAGTTTACTTACTCATGGTCATTAAAGAAATGTCTATCTTGGACAGAAAGGGCATTTACAGTCAGTTGCCAGTTTATTAGGTACACCTAAAACGAATGCAGTCCTTATAATGTTATAATGTTCAGTATTTTTTGTTAAACCTGCTTTAGAGAGGTGTCGATTTAACTCTGTGATCATTTCCACTTGGGACACATGTCCCCCTCACTTCTCAAAGTCCTATTTCTGTCCCCCTCACATTTATTGTTTCAGGATGATTTTCTGACTCGTTCTTTTCTCACCATCTCTCAAAATGTAGATGTAAGAAGATCTGAGCTGATAAAACTGTGTAGCCTATATATATATATATATATATATATATATATATATATATATATATATATATTTCTTTTTTTTCCTGAGTGACCTTTACTGTGCACTCAAAGCATATATCTGATCAAGGGGGGGGGGGGGACTTTTCCACCCTAGTTTTCAGCTTTTAGGCTGCATTCAATTTAAGTCAATTCAATTAAATTTGTTCTGTAAAGCCCAAAATCACAAATCATAAATTTGCCTCAGAGAGCTTTACAATCTGTACACATAGGACATCCTCTGTCCCAGGGCCCTCACATAGGAACAGGAGAAAAAAAGTAAGAAACCTAGTGAGAGCAACAGAGGAGGGATCCCTCTATCAGGATGGACAGAAGTGCAATAGATCTGGACTACTGTAACGGTGTGTTTACAGGTATATACCATAACAGAGTTACAACACATCCAATGCTGATGGAAAAATTACGACTATTAATAATAACAGAAGTAGTGGATATAATAGAATAATAATTATAATAAAAGCAATAATGGTATCGGTAATAGTAATAGAAATGTGACAAATAATAATAATGATAGTGTATATCGGTGTATACTACAGGGCTCACTGCTACACTGACCACTTAGGTTTTCAGGCATATATTTATAAAAAATGTATATTCTGCCAAAAAGACGCTAGGATTGAACATAAGTTGCATTATACAGAGAGATGTTTCTGTTATACATCCTCAAAAATGGTACGGTTTGCAATCCAATATGTACACACCTAATACCTTTGCTCACAGTGCCGCAGACATGCTATGTTGGCGCTGTTTGTGGTGCTGAACGTGAACGAGACAAAAAGACTCAGCAGAGAATCAGTATTGAGGGAAGGAGAAGCTGACCCCTTTGCTTTCAGCGCCATAGACAGCAGCACCACCACTAGTCTCCGCCGGAAAAACACAAAGTGACACATTCGACTATTTCAACATGTGACCTTGGGAGCCACGAGGGGAGAAAAACTGTAAGTACTTGTCTAGGAAAAGCATGCATAAATGATTCTATATTGACGTATAATGAATGAATGACGTGATTTTGATGTTACTCCTGAAATCAAAATAAGTGATTGTTCCTCATGATTACATTACCATTAACCATGTACAGTATATATATATATACACTGTATATATAGGACCTCAACAGATGGCTGTCACTTAAAAACTTGATGAACCTAATTAATATTTTTATGATTAATATTTCAAATATTACTATATATCGATACTGACACCTGTGGGGAAAATGGATGCCTGCTCTGGGTGGATTCAATGCTTGAAGGAGGTCACTGTGGGTATACATTGTATATTGTATTGTAACTTCTTTTTCACTCCCACTCAAAATCCTAAGCATAAAGACTATTTATCAAATCTCTCACAACTTAAAAATACTCTCTTCAATGTAAACGATTGGTTCAGAGTAGGTGGCTGCAGTACAGAAAAAGAGGACACACCTGCTGCACAGTTTAGATTGACCGTGCAAAACATTATAGGTCATAATAAATAATAAGTCAGCTGAACCCTATGTCTACTTCATAGTACCATAGTTTCAACTTATTATTTGAATTTGATTTGAACATTTGATAGTATCTTTCAGTTCAAGCTGTGGTCAACAGCAATTGACTGTGCCCATAAAGGTCAGCGCAGCACAGGTCAAAGTTTGACTAAATCTTTTTGATACATGATGACGCAGACATGCTGGGCTTGGTTTCAATCCCAGCAAAGGGAGATACAAAAGTTTGCTGTATGAAATATTTGTGTGTTACAATAAGTTGGGATATGACAAATAATTTGCATTGAAATGGCTCTATTGTGTAGCCTTTAATGGGCTACTACCCCATAAATACCATACATTTAACTATACTTACCAATTCATTGTTTTTTGTGGTTAGTCCAAAAACAACAATGATAAAGGTGAAGTGGGAAATGGGAATTGCTCCTTGCACTGCTTGACTACCTGTAACAGAAATGTCTACCTGTCAAGGTGCTGTCTTTGATTTGTATGTCAAGATGAAGGGTTGTTACTGAAGTTGTTAATCACAACTGTAGCTCTGTCTTACACCTATCTTCACCTTCCTAAAAAAGCAAAGCAAGTAAGTTAAATTATCCTTTAATCTTCAAGTAGGTGAGGTCAAGTGTTTTATTATTTATATATTAACTAGTTCACAGGTGATAGCATACAGTTTCATTTTTAACTACAACAGCTTGTTGTTCTTTTGATTTCCATCATTAGACAATGTCTTTCTCTCACTTAATGTCAAAATGCTGTGCTGATAAAACAGGGAAGCAGACTTAGATTAAATGGTTTAACTTTAACTTTGGAGACATGGAATGTGGGATGAATCTTCATGGTACAGGGCAGGTGGTGGAGGATGGCCACAGTATTGATGACCTTCATGATAGGGAATGGTCACATGAAACGCAGTGCCAACTTCCTGGATTCCCCTGTGATCAGAAAGGGTGCGGGTGTGCAGTGAGGGTTGGCG
Organism: Leptoclinus maculatus; assembly: GCA_032191485.1. Classification (NCBI taxonomy): domain Eukaryota; kingdom Metazoa; phylum Chordata; class Actinopteri; order Perciformes; family Stichaeidae; genus Leptoclinus; species Leptoclinus maculatus. Next base: position 443,715 of record JAVDOI010000002.1, on the reverse strand, counting down.
GTCTGTTGGTAGTGGTCCTTGGAGCGTGGGATACACAGGATAGATGCCTGGACTGAGGGAAAGCTATCAATCACATTTTGTCTGGGGGAAGAGTGGTGGATAGTAACCTCAGGAGCAACGAAAGGGGTAGAGGTCTGTGGCTGACTTGGCCATTGGTCTGACGATGGATCCGGTTGACAGACTGACCTTGGCCCCAAGGAGACTGCAAAACAAGAGGTGATTTCTGGGGCCCGATCAGAGACAACTTCACTTGGGAGACCATACAGTACAGTCGGATATAGAGGCGACTGTAGCTCAGTGATAGAGCAAGTTCGTTCTTCAATTAGAGGATCGGCAGTTCGATCCCTGGCTCCGCTAGTCCATGTCGATGTGTCCTTGGGCAAGACGCTTAACCACAAATTGCTGGAGGTGTATAAATGGGTATGAAAGTCCATTTACCATTTACATGGAGCATAATCTCAGTGTTTTTTTTGGCAGAGGGTGAGCAGTCTTAATACAATCTGTCCACAACATTGAGAATGGCAGGTAAACCGAGGAAGAAGTCCAGTGATATTTGTGACCTACGTTGAGAGTAGGTGGGGCAAGCTGCGATTGCATTGGTATCCTCCTCCTTGGGAGACCACCAAAACCGCAGCAGAGCCAATATGCGTCTCACCACGGAATGGCAAGCCAGGTGGGATGAGTATCTCCACAGTGAGTACCCCCTCTGAAGAACCTGTGAGCAAAGACTGGCAGAGACAAACAGACGGTCATTGGGAAAAGCACATTAGGGAACTTTTTACCTTGTCCTCCACATCCCAGGTCACTGCTATGATAACACAAGTAGTTAGTAGAATGCTACTAAGATGAGAGGGAGAGCCGTCAGACTGGAACTGCCAGGAAAGAGCACTGGACTTAATGTCCAGTGTTAGGTCCGGGTATTCCTCTGGAACTCCCGACAGGTCTGGAAACTTAGAGGGAATGGATAGAGTAGGAGTGGATGACGGGGCAGACTTGAAACAGATAGCAGTGGGCACTCCATTGTAGGATGGTTCCAAATGGCCAGTCTATGTGTGGGTTATTTCTTCTAATGACCGGTTGTTGTGGTGCATGAAAAGGATGGAGGGAGGGTGTCTCATGCCCTTACCTAACATGCACCTTTGAGAGGAACCAACCGACGGTGACCATACAAAGAAGACGACTGTTTAGGGCCTCACAAGGCTTCACAAGACCAGTGGAGGCGGGTCAATAGAGAGCACTAAGGTGCCGCCCCCCCTTGAGCCACAAACCTTTTTTTTTTAAATACAGAATGCACCGAGTAATATGTGTAAAATATTGTAATGTTCCACTTACGAGTCGGAGACAGAGTGAAGTCCTTGCAAGAGGTTTATTAACACAAACCGTCAACAGTAATGCCGAGCAACTCCAGCGAACATTATCAGTCTTCGTACACTACTTTAACAACTCTCTTCTTCGTTGGTTCCGGTCTAACGACCTTGACTAGCTCCCGACACAGAACCCCCTCCTCCCCTCTGCTCTACCAATCACAGGCACGCACCTTGACTAACGTGTACAGTGCGTCCCGTGATTGGCCAGAGAGAGGGAAGTGACAGCCTGACTCCTCTACTACCAGCTGTTACTGTACAGGGTCGCTACAATATGATACCTGCGCAAAATATATGCTTTTCCTGCACGTCCTCTCAGCCTGTCTGCATGTCTCAGCAGAGCTGCGGCGCTGGAAAAATTGCCCACAGGAGTCTGTGAAGCAGTTTAGCCAATTGCTGATTAAAGATATAAATGTGTGACCTACAATTCAGCCATCAGCGTCCTCAAATACATTCAGCATGGGGCAAAATTTGTATCCTCACCAGGACTAGTCTCTACAGGCGAGCGCGAGCACTACTCCCCCAAGACCCGTTTGAGAGGAGAACTTTGGCGGAGAAACTGCAGGTGAAGGAGCTGATCCCAGATCAGCTTGACCTCACAATCAGACAGCAGACTAGCGGGAAAGGGAAGCAGTACATGCGAAGCTTCTCTAGTAGCTGTACACCAGAAAGGTTTGGCTAGCTGGATGCAGTCATGCTAATAACTTATTTAGCTTTTTAAAACAACGGGGACAGATCCAGCATGTTACGGGAGTGAGGGATGAGAAAGTAAGGAAACATGAGAACACCAGGGCACACATGGAGAACTCTGTCAAGCTAGCCATACCAGCTACCATTATTCCTAATTACACTTCATGTTTACTTCTCCTGATCTTTACCTCCCTATTGGTTTCCCCAACAAACAAGGTCCATAGGGGCATCTCAATAAATAAACATGTTCTATTATATGATAGTTTTTATATATATATATATGTGTGTGTGTGTGTGTGTGTGTGTGTGTGTGTGTGTGTGTGTGTGTGTGTGTGTGTGTGTGTGTGTTTTATATTAAACTAGATATTATTATATGATATATATATTATTATATTATACTGAATTGCCTGTGAGGGTGACAAAAATAAGATGTCCTGACGTGTTTGTCAAAGTGTTATCTACTGATTTTTTTCGTGTTGGAATAAATGTTAAATATTTAACTGCAAAGTAGTAATGCGTGTTTGATACCTTAATTTTTTTGCATTAAATCATACTGGGATGTTTGCTGAAATTGATTGGATGTGGCACAGCCCTACCTAGAAAATTTTCCACCAGCCGCCACTGCACAAGACGATTCCAAGCTGAGGGGCTAAAGTAATGTCCAACACGTTGCCATCTGAGGACACAGACTTTGTGGTCCTGTCCTGAACAGTGGAGTTGCGCCTGAAGCACCGGTCAAGAGGGCATATCGAAGTTCATTCATCGGCTACCCAGTCTCCTCTGGTTGACTGCTGAACCCTGTCTTTTACTGGGCATGATGAGGCAAAATAGCCATATTCGCTGCAGTGGAAGCATTGGTTTTCCCGCAGGCAGCACTGTTTCTCCACCATGGAGAGTCAAGCCAACACAACCGCATGGGTTTTGGAGAAAGGCTGAAGGCTCTCTGGTCTGCTTGACGACCGATAGAGGCACTTTGGTCTGCTGGTGGGGGGAGGGGAACCACCAGGATTGGCATGTTAGGTGATGCACTACTTGGGACACCGTAGACTGGACTCTCTCTCTCCCTCCTGCGCTCCCGGAGACAACCGATGATGCGGTTAGCGAGGGTGACCGGAACATCGTCCCCATGGAGGACTCAACAGTAAGAACCAGCTGTTAGTGGGTGTACATGTTAAGTAACAACTAAAGAGCAGCCTTTTTTATTTAGTGATTCATAAAACTCTAAGCTTACTTAGAAAACACTGAAATTAGAGCAGGGCTAAGTTTGAACTTACGAACAGCTGGTGCATCTGACTCCTGTTTTTAATGTCATTATAACAGGAACAGCGCTGGGCCCTGTTTTCCAAAAGATCATAGAACCCATCCTAAACTGAAGCTTAAAGCCTTTACATTTGATGACCTAAGCCAGTTCCTGCCGCTGCCGCCTCCGTCCTGTTCCCCGGAGACGAGGCTCCGGGAGGCTGAGTCCTGTTCCCCGGAGCCCCGTCTCCGAGAGGCTGAGTCCTGTTCCCCGGAGCCCCGTCTCCGAGAGGCTGAGTCCTGTTCCCCGGAGTTCCGTCTTCCGAGAGGCTGAGTCCTGTTCCCCGGAGCCCGTCTCCGAGAGGCTGAGTCCTGTTCCTCCCCGGAGCCCTGTCTCCGAGAGTCTGAGTCCTGTTCCCCTCCTGACCCCCGTCTCCGAGAGGCTGAGTCCTGTTCCTCCCCGGAGCCCCATCTCCGAGAGGCTGAGTCCTGTTCCTTCCCGGAGCCCTGTCTCCGAGAGTCTGAGTCCTGTTCCCCTCCTGACCCCCATCTGAGAGAGTCTGAGTCCTGTTCCCCTCCTGACCCCCAGTCTCGGGACTTCCGTCCCCCTGACCCCTGTTCCCCTCCTGACCCCCATCTGAGAGAGTCTGAGTCCTGTTCCCCTCCTGACCCCCAGTCTCGGGACTTCCGTCCCCTTGACCTCCACTCCGGTTCCCCCGAGCCCCTGTGTCCCCATTCCGGTTCCCCCGAGCTCCTGTGCCCGGAGCAACTCCAGTAGTCAGTCCAGTAGAGCAACTGGTTGGATGGGGGGAGCCACTCCCTCCTCATCAGCACAACTCCCCTCACCTGTTCACTCACCTGCCTCTGATCAAGCCACTATATAGACCGCTGCCTCTCAGGCACACATTGCCAGATCATTGTCATGTCAACATGACCGTTTTGCTCATCCTGCCGGATTTCCCCCCTCGTCTATCGTCTCGTCCTTGGATTCCCTGCTGTGTCCCTGTAAGATTCCTGTCGTGTTCTTGGCTCATTAAAACCCGTTTCACTCTGCATCTGGTTATGTCTGCATTTGAGTCCTCCCCCGTGACACTTTCTCTAACCCTCGCCGTGACACGCGTCCTCTCCTGCTTTCTCCTCTTACACCACTTTTTTGGGGGTTTTTTTAACTGAAAATGAATGATGGGTCGGCCTTGGCTATTTGTTCTCGTAAGCAGTCACGTGCCCACACACATGAACACATGTACTCTCCTTCACACACACGCCACTCATGAGCGCGCACACCCACATACACCAAAAACTCACAGAGATGGACCAACCATTAGCACATGTAAACACACACACCCTAACCCTATGCACACTCAGTTAATTAAGTTAAGATGCTGACTAAGGAGCTACAGAGCTCTTTGCAGTATGAGAGTGATAGAGGAGGGGACACATGCAGACAAAGCACACACATAGCCAGTACAAGGCAAAGTCAACCTGGAAAGACCTGTTTGTTTTGACATTGCACCAATTCACAAAGAGACAAGCCATCCACACGTCTAACTTGTGTGATACCTACGCACCCTTTTTGCATCCCTATGAATCGCACCAGGCTTTCAACTAGCTCCAATGTAAACCCATCTGCGTCATTATTAGAAGGTCAGAGTAACTGACGCAGTATAAAGAGTGAGAAAGTCCTCAGAGGTTGGGTGGGAGTTAGAGTTTGGATGGGTCAAACAAACACCGACTTTCACCCAAGAGACTGTTGTCCATTCCCTGTGTGAAATCAAGTCTTTATTTACTTATTTTACCTTAGTTTTGTTCTGTAACTTCCATGATTTACTAACGGTAGTTACACAACAAGCGTACCTATTTCACATAACAAACATACATATCTTAACCAAAATCACGATCATTTCCTTATCCTAACCAAGTGCTTTTGTTGCCAAAAAGAATCTAAAATGACCTCGTAAGCATTTTCCGATCTGATGCCCTAATTGTCAGGACAATGACACACACACATGTCATAACCGACGTCATGATAGTGAAATTGAGGTTGTGAAAACTGATTATAATGTGTATTTTTTCACGATCTACTTGTTTATATTTATGTAAGGACTATCTTGCTGAACTTCGACGTTGGCACTAGTTTAGTGTTATTCTTTTTTCTCGTAGCCGCCTGCTGGTGAGGATTATTATATTTCCAATATGTAGGCTATCTACAGTATGTAACTTTCATTCACGTGTATGTAGAAAATGTATCTTATAGATGAATTTGCTTCAGTTTTGTGGCACTAAAAATCATTGAGCTCGCTTGGTATTGTATGGGTGCGATATATAAAAGAAATGTAACTCATACTCTACAATTAGGGGTGCAACGGATCACAAACCTCACGGTTCGGTTCGGATCACGGTTCTTGAGTCACGGTTCGGATCATTTTTCGGATCAACAAAGAAAAGGGGAGGAGACAAATATAACTTTGCTTTCCATTTATTAATTAAAGAACTTCAAGAACACTTTGGGCTATAGTCTTACATAAAAACTAAAATATTGAAGATGTCCAATTTGAAATGAAATAAATAAATACAATTAAAACATTCAAGAATATTCAATTCTGTTTAAGTTTAAGTGCAACATGAGATATGTTGATGCCCTCGTCCTTTGATCAATATTGAAAGAATATGTGAGCTAGCTTCCACTGTTTCAACTGAACTGAACTGCTCGGCAACAACTTGGGTCTATGTTTACTTCCTGTCAGGTTATGTCATTCAAATACACAATAATGTTTACCATTACTGTGACATTATTTTCAAAAAGATGAGAATATCTCCATTGTCTGGGGAGAGGGTAGACCTTTCTGTAGTGACTGTTACTATTGGGCCTGTCTAGCTTCACTCTGATACTTCTGTCAGCACCTGCACCAGGTGTGTGTCTGTGTGACTCTCACAGAGGGGGCGTGTCTGCAGCACCGGACTATGAATCACTCCGCCGTGGTGAAAGCGGTCACAGTCTTTTCCTTGTCGTATGTCTTTCTTTTTAAATAACGCATACATACCGTAGCGGTTTTGTCCACCACCCTTATCCGTCATTATACTTTACAGGGAAGACAAAATGATCCCAAACTTGTGACTTAAATGACCCGGGGGCTTCTGAAGTTCCTCCGCTCACCGTGACTTTCGCCTTTAAATGCTTTTAACCTCCGTTCACGTGAACACATGCTTTATATCTGTTCACTGACACTTTGCATTGATATTCGGGGACTTGTTACTTGAAAAGGAACAGCAGCAGTAAAACTGTATTACACACTATGAGGATTACACTGTAAAAAAATAAAATAAAAGAATACTCAATTGATCCGCGGTTCACGAGTGATCCGAACCGTGAGGGGTGATCCGAACGGATCACGGATCGACCCGTGATCCGTTACACCACTATCTACACTCAAAATGCTATTGCATGATTTATATTAGATTTATAATTCAACCCTTTTTGTGGTTTGAGGAGATTGACAATTTATTACAAACTGACGATGTGTTTGTGTATCTTTCACCCAGTAAATGTGCTGTGAGCTCAAGTCGATTGGGTCCGCTATTGACCGAATGGAGAAGGAGGGTTACATTGGCAATATAACATTATAAGACATTTGACAGGTGAATTTTGAACTGAATGATTGAACTAAATATTGTTTAGAGATTTTTTCTTCCCGATACCAATTGTGGTATCTGATGAGGGTTTGCATAAAAAGTATTTTTGTACGTAGAATAAAATGCTGTACAATGGCTCAACCACACAATTGAAAGGGCAGAAAGAGAGAAAGACCCCTCTGAGCAAAAGTTGGATAAGAATAGAAGAAATCGTTGGTAAAATAAAGGGAAGCTTAGCATCAAAATGTGTGCAGATTTAAATAAGAACAAGTTCCTTTTTTCAGTGTCAAGTGTACAATACTGCCTATAACAAACTGGAACAGTGTGTTGCTTTAGCACAGCTCTTCTTAAAACATCACAATAAAAATAGAAGGTTAGTGTAGGTTTAGCACCATTGGAATAGGATCACAAAATATCAGCTGAGCATACTATTAAACACTATTATTATTAAGTAGCGGAGATGTTTTACTTGCCCGATTTACTGCCAAAATTACTTGTCGAAATGGAAAATGTAGGCTTATTAAAGAAAAAATCAAATTTGGCGATTTGGACAACTGGACAAAAAAAACCCGTTGCTGTTGACATATATAGTGGGTACTGCATAAAAACACATTAGAATTCCTTCTCTAATATCTATTTTATTTCTTGCTATGAAACCATCTCATTCATACAACTGGATTTAGCAGCCTCTTAAAAAAACTAATTTCTACAAGATTACATTTGAACACATGATAACAGAATTAATCTCTGCCGAAAACTAAATTTGTAATGTTTTGAGTTTGAACGCATCATAATGTAACTGAATGCAACCTCTAGCTGTTAGCACTATTATTAGCAGGAAAAAATGGTTACAAATATTCTCCCCTGGCATGTAACACTATGGGGCAAAAATTCTTATTTTTTTAGAGAAAAAACTATTTCAAATATAACAATAGGTTGCATTTGGTCTGAATGATACACTATTGTCTCTGTTAGTGGGAAATTGTTTCCCATTTAAGTTTAGGGTGCCTTTGTTGTCACGGTCAAAAGAAGAACTACTTGTTTAAATTTAGGGAATGATTGTGGTAATGGTTAAAAGAAACCACTTTTGGTAGGAAGCTGAAAAGAAATAGCTTTCTGTCGTGTCAATGTCAGCCACTTTGTCAACCCATCCACTATGCGGACTATGCGCTCTATAACAACGTCACGCTCTGCCTTTGCTCTTGACAGAGGACGGTCACCAGAGGTCCTTGTCAGGAAAACAGGGTTTGATTAGGCCAGCATGCCATTGCACCAATGACCCTTTTGACAATTTAAAATGTACCATTACGACAACCTCTCTGTACACAATTCATAAAATCAAGGGGTATGCTACTCTTCTTTAATTATTCTTAATAATTTGTCCCTTCGTATAATTTGGGAAGTTATCTGTTTCTTTGTGTCAGTTTATAAATATAAAAAATATAAGTAATTAAAGTAAATACAAGTCTTGTTAACAGCAAATAAAGTCCGCTGCATGGATGAGTTCAGCGCGCACGATCACACAGCTAATTGTTTCTGTGTAGTAATCTGAATTACAACTGCATTTACATTGAGAGATAGCTGTTGTGGTGTTTAATTGTTTGGTGGCCTATACTAAATGTTTTGCTTTTCAGGATGTACTTTGGAGGGTTCAAGATATGAGTAATGTGTTTATTGTGCTCTATACTTGAGTCCTGTGTGCGGTTGACTAACTTCAAAATATTGACTCACAAACCTGACGAAAGTATTTGTAGACGCTAACCTAACTGGCACCCCAAGCAACCAGTCTTACCATTACAATATCATCAATTTCCCACCCATATTGCTTTTATTTTTCACAAAGTTCTGTTGATTATGCATCTCTTGGAGCTTTCACGGCACAAAATAGATGGCAAAATAAGTACAGGCCCTCTCTTTCAGCCGCCTGGATTGCTTGCACCTTGAATTAGAACAATAACCTATATTTTATATTTTATAACCTATAATTTGTTGGATTTTGTTGAAAAAACAAAATCTTCAGCATAGTAATTTCATTAAATTACAATACAACAATTAGTGCTTCATTAAAAATTTGGGCAAACTTGGGGTAAAATGGGTAAATTACAGCAGTGTGATGGCAGCAAACCGTTTCAGCTTCAGAGTCGGTGGACATGGAAAGGGGGGTGGATGCGCATAGACTGGGGAAGGTGGGCTGTTGCTGGATTGATGACCTTTGGGAACGGGAAACGGACCCACAAACCGGATAGCCAACTTTCTAGATTCCAACTTTGAGAAAGAGATGTAGGTGCAGGACTGTCTCCAATTCATGACTCATGCGTTCGGTCTGGCCATTGGACTGAGGGTGGAAGCCCAAGGACAGGCTGATTTTAGACCCATTCCAGAAACGAGAGGGGAACTTAGGCCCCAGGTCAGAGATGATGTCTCTTGGGGCGTCCCAAGAGACATCATCTCTGACCTGCAAGCAAAATGATTCAACATGATGTCAGCTGTTTCTTTGGTTAATCTTCCCCTGCCTTGAGGGTAATTTAGGTAGGGGAATGAAGTGAGCAGATTCTGAAAAGCATCTGACAACTGTGAGGATGACTGTGTTACCTATAGGCCAATGAGATGTGGGACCAGGGGCCAGTTCCTGAGATGCCTTAAGGTGAGTGCTTCTGGGAGAAAAAAAAGGCGGTCTTTGGTCATCAACAGATCTCTGAGAGAGGACTGCCCCAGCTCCAGAATTAACAGCGTCCACTCCCACAACAAACTGCCGCTAAGGGTCAGGAACAGTGGCGGCTGGTCCATAGAGGGCGCTAGGGCGCCGCCCCCCCTTGAGCTACAAATAATACAAAATAAAATAAATAATAATAATAATAATAAACTATACAAATTGACAATATTTGTGTTTTTGAAACATGGAATCACCCAGTAATATGTGTAAAATATGATATCTGCGGTAAATATATGCTTTTCCTGCTCGTCCTCTCTGCCTGTCTGCTCGTCCTCTCCTCTGTGCACGTCTCAGCTGCTGGGGCGCTGGAGAAACTGCCCCAAAGAGTCTATAAAGCAGTTTAGCCAATGATGCTTTAATGCTGACTAAAGATATAAATGAGTGACATACAATTTAGCCAATCAGCGTCCTCAAATAGATTCAGCTTGGGGCAGATTTAATTCTGCCCCAAGCTGCGCGTTCTCGTCAGGACTAGTCTCTACAGGCGAGCGCCAGCGCGAGCACTACTCCTCCAAGACCCGTTTGAGAGGAGAACTGAGAGGAGAAACTACTGAAAGAGCTGATCCCAGATCAGCCTGACCTCACAATCAGACAGCAGACTAGCAGGAAAGAGAAGCAGTACATGAAGCTTCTTTAGTAGCTGTACACCAGACAGGTTTGGCTAGCTGGATGACATCATGCTAATAACTTATTTATCTTTTTAAAACAACGGGGACAGATCCAGCATGGACAGTTAGGGAGTGAGGGACATGAAGCACCTGTCTGAGAAATGGATATATAGTTATATATAAATAATTATAGTTATATATAAATAATTATACAGAATATTATATGATATATATATATTATTATATTATACTGAATTCCCTGTGAGGGTGACTAACATAAGATGACGTGTTTGTCAAAGTGTTATTTACTGCTTTTTTTCGTGTTGGAATGAATGTTAAATATTTAACTGCAAAGTAGTAATGCGTGTTTGATACCTTCATTTTTTTTGCATTAAATCATTCTGGGATGTTTGCTGAAATTGATTGGATGTGGCACAGCCCTACCTAGAAAATGTTCCACCAGCCACCACTGGTCAGGAAAGGTAAGAATGGAAGCAGAATTGTTTCACCAATTGCCTGGTCCACTGCTGAAGACCTCATGAAGGGGGAGTTTGTGGAGATGCGGGTGGACCTGTAGTTCTTTATGAATAATGGTGTAAGTTACCGAATCCAAGGAAATAAGTCCAAGAATCTGATTCATTTGAGAACAACAAAGAAACAAGAGCTCTGATGTTTTTTGGTTGCCAAAGGGGGGCATGGCACACGTTTAGGAACCACTGCTTTAATATAGAATGTAGTATGGTAATGTAGCCATCGTCTATTATAGTGTATGTTGAATTGTGTATATGGTGTTGTATAGTGTATATAGCATAGTAACGTGCAAACTAGATGAACATTGTAACCTTGTACAACCTGCTTTGGTGATACTGTACTAAATGATGGTCAGGCAAATAAAGCAGAATGAGGGGGAGAAAAAGAGAGAGAGAGTGTGTGTGTGGGGTGGGTTAGATAGATGGGAGAAAGAGACAGTGATAAATTGGTTGGGGTGCTGACTTAGCGAAATTAAAACAGGAATTGTGTGTGTGTTCTGGGCAGAAGATGGGAAAAGTGCAGAAAGCAAGAAGCCTGAGACATTTACAGCAAAGGAGAAAGAGACAGAGAGAGAGAGCTGTTCATATAATTACAGAGGGAGCGGTCGAGTTCAAGTTCAAGTTATTTATTCTCATATGCACCAACAATTACAGAGAACCAGTTGTTGGCAATGGAAATCTTAAAAGTCAGGGTCCCTTCGACAACACTCTTTAAATCTAAAAAGAAAATCATGCAAGTAAAGATTGGGAATCTAATACCTATACATAATCTACATAAAGTAGTGCAAAGTTAAAGTGACAGTGTCAAAGTAATGAGCTCAAGAGTTCTAGAGGCATATTGCCTGCGGGATGAAGCTGTCCCTGAGCCTGGTGGTGCGGGACCGGATGCTGCGGTACCGTCTGCCCGACGGCAGCAGGCTGGACAGTTTGTGGCTGGGGTGGTTGGGTTCTTTTATTAGCCTTTTTCCCCCCATGGATGGCAGCTTTATCCTGGTGATGTGCTGAGCAGTCCGATTGGCGCAAAGGTTGCCTAATAGCCCATCAACAAGAAGTGGCTATCCGATGATCAAAGCCTTTTGTTCCCTCATGGAAGGGTTGTACAGCTCTGGATTGCCAGTTCCGTGATTGGCCAACGCAGTGTGACGAAGGGGATTTTTGCCACGAGCCACTGTCCTTTTTCCCCCGGCTCTCCTGCAGTCCCCATTGCCACAGTTTCGGCGCAATACCCACATTTAAATGAGTCGGAGGAATGCCGTTCGTGAATGGGTATAAATGTTGGTTAGTCCTGATGGGCAGGTGGCACCTTGCATGATATGGTGTGAATGGATGAATGACATGTAGTGTTAAAGTGGTTGACTGGTCGGAAGACTATAAAAGCGCTATACAAGTAAGTCCATTTACCATTCCCTATGAGTCCAGATCGGCTGTATACATGGAGCTGTAGTAACAGAGATATTTGGCATTTAAATAATTGGGAGAGGTGACTTTTTTTTGTCTTTCTAAATCTAAAAGAGTGTAAAAGTGTAACAAATGGATTAAACAGGGTGTTTATCTGCTCTAAAATTAGCTGCAAACGTTAGAATGTCCATCCACCAAGCTTATGTGTAAAAATGTAAGCTAAGCAGCCAAACAAGGCTGCATTTTAGTCTTTTAGCATGATATCATGCAGCCTTCAAGTGCTTATTTGTGACCCATTTGACAAAATTCTCTTTTTAAACAAGTCATCCGAACAGTGTTTTTCAATCAACACGTGAAGCTAATGTTACTGCTCAGTGAGTGAGGAGAGAAAAGCTGTGTTCCCATTTACATAAATCTATGCTAATTTTGAAGTATCACATTAGGAAAGCTGTATGAAAACTTTAATTAAACTTCCTCAGTTGCGCTTTTTGCATTCACCTGAGGTGTTTTTTTTGTTTTTTTGTCAAAAAAGAGTTGATGTGCTAAATGGGATATGGAAACTCCTTTGCCAAATAAGTTCTGACGTAGCATCATCTATCTCACATGACTGAACAGATGTGTCAGCTGTGGCGTCTTCCTTGATATATATTTATATTGTCTTAGTCTCCGGACAGCATTAAAACGAGGCCATTATTAGATGAAATGAAAGGACGATTAAAACTTGAATTGGAACAAATTCCTGAAGACCTCTCTCCATTTTTCTCTTGGTTAGATGGCCAAGGCGAATTAGTCTGTTCCGTTCGCAACCTCTACTTCTTCTTCTACTTTGTTTAACATGTTGCGTACTAGCAGGTTTGCTTGTTAGCAAATATCAAAGAAAACATATTAATATTAATACAATTTTCTAAAGATATTATTAATTACAGGGCAGCACAATTAGGTAAGTGCAGTTGCTCAAAAATAATTATTATAATGAATAATATGATTTAATTTACATTAAATAAACTCATGGGGCACCACCCTTCAAAAGGGGTAAATTATGTAGTTTAATTTAACAGTACCAAACTCTCAATTTGGATATCTAAAATTCAATATGGCTGACAATGTAAAATTACAAAGTTGGCTGAATCAAAGATGACCGCCAGGACCTCAGCCACGTGTTCAGTCAGAACAAAGAGCGTTTGATGTGGGAGTTGTGAGATACCGCTCACTGTGTGTATGTCTGTGTTTAAAAGCCAATTCACCGTTCAACCCTCTATGGCATGACTTTTTATTTTGGGGGGTAAAAAATATTTCACTCCATTTTTGGGAAGCTTTGGGGTCCCTGATAATATATCAATCATAAAATGTGTACCCCTCACGCATGCAAACAAACACGCACACATGCACACACACGTTACTCTGCAGACTGACCCCTGACCTGATTGTCTCTCAAACAACCCTACTGCCTGATCCTGTTCCTTGTTCCCATAATATGTTCCTGTGTCCATTTCTGAAATTATTAGTAGATAGTAAACGAAAAACAATGACTATTGTCATAATTATCATCTCCACACTATAGCAGGATGTTGCCTGAACACAAGTGGTCTAGCTGCACAATGTTGCCCTGAGGCAACGAACAAAAATAATTTTAGTATATAAATGAAAACTAAATAATCAAATCAAACATACTTCTTTACATACTAATGACTAATGTGCATGCATACATTTTTTTTATATCAAGATATTTTAATTTAAACTTGTTTAAAAGCCATAGTAAACTTACCAATTGGTGGCATTGTGTCCTGTGCAGCTTTGCTTCCTGAAAAATGTCACACCCCCGTCAGCCCCTCATTTCATTGGACACAGACATGTCTGTTGATAGTATATACTTTTTTCAAGTTGAAACCAATTAAATGGGAGGTGTGAGGTCCAAAAAGGTAGTTTGTTGGTTGAGGGCAACATTTACATACAGGTACATACATGACATCTGCCTTTAACCCATCCTAAGCATTTTCAGGAGCAGCGAGCTGCTGTGAGGCGCCTGGGGAGCCACTTGGGATTCAGTGTCTCGCCCAAGGACACTTTGACATGCAGACAGTAAGGGCCATGGATCGAACCGCCACACTTATAGATAAGCTAAAGGACAACCTGCTCTACCCACTAAGCCACAGCAGCCCCAAATCTGTGTAGCGGTTTAGCAAAGGGGATGGTTAGTTTTCATGTAAGAACCTGTCTGTGTCTGTGAGGAGACCATTACCAACCTCAACTTGCTATTCAACACCCTGACTATAAACAGACATTGCAGCAATAAAGCTCTGAATAATATTAAATCAAAACAATACATGTACATTGTCTCGCTTAGCCATGTGCCCTTACGGTGCTATTGCTGTGCTGTGCGAGGCACAGTTACATTACCAGGTCCATGGAGGAAAAGGGATTCCTTTGTTAGCTGGCGATTCTATCAAGTGGTGGAGGAGCCTGGCTGTGAAAAGTTAAAGGTTCCGGAGTCAAATGATGCAGTCCATTAATGTGATATCTTCTGCAGATCGGAGGAAAACGGTTGATCCCTGGTTCTTCTTGAGTTAGCGGCTCGGTGCTAACTTGCTTGTTGCTTGAAAAGTCAGCTGGCAGACTTTGCTGTAGCTGCTGGTGCTAAACTCATCAGTTCGTACTAAGTTAACCAGGAATCTTTCAGGTCCTTGCCGTGAAAGACAAGTTCCGTGTATGCCTGCTCGGTTACCAGGCCATTCGTGAGAACCAAGGAGTACAGCTGCGTGGCGAGGCCCTACAGTGGATTACAGCCATGCGTGGCCTATAGCACCAACTTCTGACAAACCTATGCAGCCTAGCTTAATCGCTCCAAACCAGTTGATAGAAATGCACCTAATAGTTGATAGAAATGCACCTAATACATTTTTTGCGTCATTTCCAAATTTTGCTAACATTAGCTTGACAACTGAATGGAATGTATTTGGAAAATGTGTCTATCAAATCTCGAGGTTAGCTTTTATTTTTGCAGCGAACAGTAACGTGCGTTCTCACGTTTTGGACAGACTGTCCTGTCTGGGGGCTACAATGTGGCACTTTGCTAAGGCTAAAGTGGGTTACACGAGAATCATTGCCCAAAGCCTGCGAAAATGTACTGTTAGTCAAGTTTTATTATCTGCAGCCTGAGTAAATAAAGTGCCGGTAATAACACACTAGCCGCTGCCATGTAACACATCGCAAAGTAAATAACATTGCACACTGTTTAAAGCCATATGTAATGATGCTAAACAAGCTAGCATTAGCTAACTTCTTGGTGTCTCTCAATTCAGTTACTAGTGGTGGAAAATAACAGTACATTCACTCAAGTACTGTACTGAAGTATAAATATGTACTTGTACTTTTTTTAATCCCATGTCGCTTTATACATTTTATATATATCTACTTCACTACATCTCAGAGGCAAAAATGTTAGCCTACTTTTCACTCCACCACATTTATGTGACAGTTTAAGTTACCGATTACTTTGCATATTTAGATTAACAATACAAAACATAATAAATAAATAAATAATGTTATTAAATCACTATGGCTTTATTGGTCCCCAGGGGAAAATCCACAAGCTACACAGTCATATGTGAAGTAATATACAAAATAAATAAAAATTAGCCCCATATTTAGCAGCTGCAACATTAAAGGAATGAACACATTAATGCATCAATAATTATAATCAAATAACATAACATAAAATGTTATGCAGCAACAGTAACAAATTGCAGTTTATTGAAATGCAATTTTGTTTTATTTTTGTATTGTAATAACAAAATGCTTCAAAATGCTTGATTTGCGTATTCAAATCAGTAACGTTTCTTAAAGGCCTACACCAACTCCCCTAGTGTTGTACCTTTTTTACTACTCTAGAGTTCGCAGGTCTAACCCTAACCCTAACCCTAATGACAAGAAATACTAGGAATCTGTTCTTTTATGCAACAGAGAGGCAGTTGTTGGCAATGAAAATATCAGGCTACCTGTAACAATGTTCATTAAATGTATCAAGAAATGTGCGCAAGTAAAAAATAAAATGAGAAATAAAATAGTGCTGAAGTTAAATATATAATACATATATTTACAATACAGTCCATCCAAATTCACAACAAATTGTAATAACATTTCCAGAAAGCCAGTTGAAGAATGAACATGTGAATGTTAAGAGTTGGTTCATGGAGATTGACAGTTTGATGGTTTTGGCTGCTGCCATTTTTTTTATCTCTTCAGTGGACGTTTAGGTCACATGCTCCATGCATGTCAGGATTTATTCTTTAAGCCTGTTTCCATTGCACTTTGTCAAGTTTGTTTTTTATCGATATATCGACTTTTTTCCTGGAAACTGCGTCTGTGCTGTGCCTGAACCTAAAGTTTGATAGTCATAGCAACAGTAACCAAGGGGGGCCCTTTGCTAAGCTAAGCTAACCACGTCATGACCAGCTCTGTACATAACACAGACATGAGACTGAAATTCATCTTCTCATCACAGAAAGTGTATTTCGATAAATGTCGAACCGTTCCTTTTACGAGAGCGGCAGAAAGTGTCCTCTTACATCAGTGACGTGAAGATCAAGGGCATACAACTGCATTGTTGCTACAGAAAGAGAGAGAGTCTGTACCTGGATGTCTCTCATGCCCTGTCTCACACACACACACACACACACCCTCTGTGCGGTGCAGTTTCTGCATCTGTTCTTGGATCTGTTTTACTGCAGGGTGGTGCACGGGGACATCTAAGGGCGAAAAGAAAGAACTGCAGGAGACCAAAAACACTGCAGTGCCCCCCTCCTCCTCCTCCTCCTCCTCTGCACTTCGTCGTCTCCTCTCTACCTCGAGCTGTCCGTGTGCCCCCTCTGACCTCCTTGTTCCCTTCCTGCTCTTCTTGCAATCTGCCTCCTCTGCTCCTTGTCTTGTTTCCCAAAAGTGCAATACAAGATGACGGTTTAGAATGTGCCTCTAGTTTTTTTTCAGTGTAAGGAAGAGAAAAGAGGAAATTAAACAATAAAAGGAGAGGTCATTGTCAATTTATCAGGCCTTGGCAGGCTAAATGTTAAAGCATTGACTGGAACTATTTTTAATTGTATTAATAAGTAGTGCTTGTAATATTAAGTGATATGTTGAAATAATGAGAAATATAAAAAAAAAACTAGAAATGAGTATGTTATCACACTATTAAACATTTTAAGCAGGTAAAACATAAAATTGTTAAATTCTGCCTTGAAAACGTAAACTATATGAGCTCAACCTGGACCTTACAGCTAGGCTGCAGCTGGAGGCCCCTTTGCACCAAAGCTGGTAAGACAACACACGAGGCTGCTCCCGTGACCTTGCAGTGATGATTTTTCAGTAATGAAATTACAGTAAGTCATCACAGTAACCGCCAGATGGAAGGCGGCCACTGGTGAGGATTCATAGAGGAATCGACTGGGTTTGATTTGGTGTGTGAACCCTGCGGGGAGATATGCTGACATGCTAATGTTTCTCTTGTAACATCATTTAATGAGTAAAGTGAAAACACAGCTTGTCATTCTAAGGCAAAATATTCACATCAGAAGAACTTCTAAATTCTCAAATTGACTGATGCCATGTGACAAACACATGACAAACAAAACAAACATAGTTGTACATTCCTGTGGTGAATTTTTTTTATTTGCATCATAAGGAATGTGAACAGCAGCAACAAAAACATTTCTAATATGACCGACATCTTAACATTAAAAATTCAACCTGAAGAAAACATTGTTGTCCATCAACTTTGACTGTTTGAGCACCAAGCATCATGGTGTAAACACAGAGCCCTCTTCCTCTCGTCCCACCGGAGTCCTGAGCTCTGTCCTGATGTCCACCTGTCAAGTGCAGCTTGATCCGGGATGAACGATGGATCCAGGTCTCTGTGAAGATGTGGGCTCAACAGTCACTGATCTCCCGCTGCTTTCATCCATCTTATTTTTCTGCGACCGGGCATCAGTCATCCAGGAAGGTAGTGGAGCAGCCTTAGGTCCTAGCTGGGTTAGCTTAGCTTCCATCTTGGCTCTCCTCCCTGGGGCAGTTTTGTGGCGTTTGGTCTGATATAAGTTAATGCAAGTGAATTCCTGTATGGTGTATCACAGTGTTGATCATGAACGTATTTATCATAGGAAAGGCTTACGTTAATACAAGAAAATGTTCTTGTTATTACGAAAAAACGTTATATTGGTGGCAGTAATATGCTGCTGCGTCCACCTCATATGTGTGTGGTGCAGAGGGGCTCCCTCTTGTGTTCGCTGTCAGGTATTGCGATAACATTGTCAATTAAAGCTACACAATATCAGTTATTTCTTATCTTTTCCATTCCTTTCTTGTGGATTTCATGCTGAGACTGTTAAATTGTTCACAGCCGATGTCGTCGAGAGCTGTGGATTTACAAGATGGCCGCCAGAGTGCATGTTACATCACCTGAGACGTGCATCTAGCACAGGATGCCCCTAACAGTGTTTTTCTACTGCGCAGCCATAATAAATGAGCAGGGAGTAGGGCAAGACACTGTTGAGGGATTAATAATGAATGAACAGAGACAGACAGAAAGAGGGAAAAAGATCACTGGAATCTTTCTCACACACACACACACACAACCATATACAAGCCCAGTTTCCATAACCGATCGAAATGCAATTTAAACCTGCTACACACTGCTGCTTGAAACAAAGTACTGTCAGATACCCGGTCACACCCACATAAATGGATTCATATGTCACACCTGCGTTGAAATGATTTGCTACTCAGCATTTACCTTCGCATTTAGACCAAATATAGTATTGCGTGTCAGGTAAAGTACCTGTCAGAAGATGAAATACCATTCAATTAGGTTTGAGTAACAGATCCACAAGTTTAATTAAAAGCTTGTCGGATCATAAACATTGCACAGCAGTTTGTAATACATAGAGAAAGGATTTTATCCTCCATCTGGCCGATCGCCATGTAGACCATTCACAGTAAAAAACTGAGTAAAAACTAAAAATTCCTTTCAAGGATTTTCATTCAAAATTTATAAAACCTGATTTTGTGGATTCTTGCGAATGCTTGAATGCCCCCTGTGGAACATTTGTGCAGGGGAAAATATATTTGAACAGACTTTGATATCATTGGATTGACCAGAGACGGTTCAGTATCTTTGGTCATAGCTAGCCTGCTGCCAAAATAGGGGAACATTTGATCAATTTGGTTTCTCAAAACCCAATATTAAACAACAAATACCGTAACGACTGCCTCGACAACCAAATAAAGGAAAATATATGGCTTGAGATAGACCATACGTTATATGTCGGTCGCAGAACAGGGCTAGCCACAACAGCTAGCATTAGCATCAAATTTGGGGTCCGATTATTTTATGTTTTGTGTGGTTAATGTTAGCCCCTTAGACATTCTCTGTCTGGATAGGTTTTTTTAATTGTTTGTGGACACGGGGACTATTAAGGAGGAAAGTAATAGGATTTAGTCAATGAAACCTGCAAAAATTTACATCTAACAGCTAGTTAGCTTAGCCCAAAGAAACAGCCAGCCTGGCTCTGTATAAAGGTGATTAACCGTTTCTACATGTAAATGGAATAAGGCAATGCAGATTATTCGCACTGGACCCGTTTTGTGCATAGTTGTCTGTGCGTGAACTGTGCATGCAGATTTTACTAAATTCCCGCACTGCATTTTCGGATTCCACTGGTGAAAAATGGCTTTAACTTCCTTGTTGGGGACCTTTGATCTCAGAAGAGCTACTGCGTCAATACATTCTCATTGAAATGCCTGAGTGATATTTTTGGTGTAAATGTATGAAAGGATGGTCTCACCTGTGTTAATATTGAGGAAATACATTTTTTTTGTTAATTCTCCATTCTCTAGGAGTCTCCAGGAGAAAATTTGATGTGAAGTAGGATATGTTTTTCTATATCTGACTATTGTCTATTGTACTCATGTTCATTCTGATGTGTTCTGTATTACAATACTAGCCCTTAACAGCATTGAACACGTAAAATCTGACTTTCTGGAAGCTCAACACCTCCATCCATCAATCAATCCCTCTTTTGCTCATATCTTGTTACCGGCTAATTAATAAAACTACCCTTCCCTGCTAATTGTCTACCGTTTATAGGACCACAAGAGACACCGGGGAGCAAGACAGAGAGGGAGAGAGAGAGATAGAGAGGTAGCGGTGTCGGGGTATAATTATGTTAAGCCAAATCACACATGAACTTGATAGAGCTTATTCTTAGCACAGGGAATGTAGGGGAAATGACAGGAAGGAAGAGGAGGACTCAAGTTTATTTTAGTTCAAAGAGCATTTAACAAGACTGATATAGTGTATTTTGTAAGGCAGAGGCTTTTTTTAAAAGGACAGTAAAAGTAAGAAAGACTGTAAAGTACAACCTGATCAGTCTCTGGCCTCCTATCCAGAGGCCTACAGGTTGAGTACATGTCACTGGGACACTTCTGTTCTGTAGATGTGGGCAGTTGCCACTGGTTTTTATTAGCCAGCAGTATGGCTCTAGGGATGGCAATTTGATTCAGACTGAAATAACTAAACAACTGTTGGATGGATGCCTTGAAATGTGTTACAGGGAAAAGACATAATACAGTAGTTACTGTTCTCTACTTCTTACTCACACTGTAAGACTGGTGGCGTGGGCTGGATTATGACGTTTCCACTCCTCTCCCATTCTTACGCACTTATTTGCACACAAACAACAAGGTGTGTTCTTGTCTTCCATTCTTACTTTGTAAATACACAAACAAGAGGGCATTAGGAGTGGAATATAAAGTGTTTTCATTTTGGGATTTGGATTGGGTTTGGACCACCTGTGCAAGACTCAGATTAAAGTCCATTCACTATGCAAAACTATACAAAAGCAAAGCTTTAAAAAAAAAATCCCTAGACATTAGCCGCTAACAGCTTACCAGAGACAGTTATTCTTTGCCTTTTTTTGGTATTCGACCTCACGTTTATACACGTATTGTCAAAAAAATATCTATTTATAGACTTGAATCCTAAATAAACGCTTCAGGTCTAATACACTTTGCAATCAAGGCGAGGTGTTAGCCAGTTGTGGGTTGTATTAATTTAATCAAACAGTGGTGATTGCAGACACACGTGTCAGAGATCTGCACTATACTGAGTTATGTGATTAATGTCACCTGAAAAGAAATGGATTATATTTTAGGAAAATTACAGTTCATTTGTTTATCGTGTAAAATGAAAATATACACTAATCTGAAATAATAATGGCAGCTTTTATCCCAAGGACCCCTCCATGACCACAACTCATTAGTATTTAAATCATTATTTTTAAAAAGCACAAATTAAAACAGAAAACAATGAAAAATGTTAACTCCAGTTGGTAGGATGAGGTTAATATCATATAATCCCATTTAGCAACCTGATGTTTATGAACCTGGAGAAAAGGTTTGTGTCAGTTCTGCCAACGGGTTCTTATTCAACTCGGGGTCCTCAATATCAATATCTTGATCATCTTAAATAACTCCCTGATAGCACTAGATCTCATCTTACTGCCTTTTTTGTTATACGAGAAGCTTATTGAATTACTTTGTTGCTTCTCATACTTTCATTTATCTTGTGTCTTTAATGTCACTTTATTTTTAGTTTAATACAATTATTTACTCAAAAAAAACATGAACAAACATTTTTGATAAAAGAATGCCTTTAATTTCAAAGAATTGAGACCAAGAAATATACCAAGTATACAATGTACAAGTAAACCAGCACTCTCTGGTGGACAAAGCACGTAATGCACACTGCTTCTTGATGACCTCAAACATATATTTAGCATTTACTGTTATTCACTGTGACACATTTATCTGTGAACTGGCCCATAACATCAGCCATCACAATGTACCCCTCAATGAGCAGCTGCACCGTAGCTGTACATAAACTCTGAATATTTGCATGAAATCAAAGCAGCACAGATACAAAAACAAACAGCTATTGCTATACAACTGCCAGAAATTACCAATTAAAAGATCAAACACTTATACTGGCAATCTTTGACTGGATTTGAATGTTTTTGTCTATCTTTGGTGAAAAGCATTCGTTACTCCACCAAGGTAAAGGCAACAACTGCTCACAGTCACACTTGAAATCATCAATATTCCCACACCTCATGTATTTGGAAAGTGAACTTCACAGGACACATTCTTCAATCAGAGGAGACCTTCCACATCACTTCATGGTCATGTTAAATAGAACTTCAAAAGTGGTCATGAATAAACAATTGATTCTGTGCAAATACACTGTAATACCACCATAAGAGTAAACCAGTGGAGTACAGAGGTTGTAAGTCGGAGTTTATATTCACACCATGATTTTATCATTTTAAAAAGGCACCATTTTTCAAGGACTAAGAGTAATGGGGTTAAAAAAGAAAAGATGATGATATGTGGCAGTACTTGTTTGTAAATGGACTTCACAGACACTGAACACACTTGCGACAATGAGATTACGTTTCCGGTCCGGTTGTCGGTCAGCGGCAGAACAGAAGAACTACCGGACAGATTTTCATGAAGCTTGGAAGAGTGTCGCATGGGCCAAGGAAGAATCCATCTACAACATATTTTGCACTTATGGAAACGGCCTTGGTGTAGGTCAGCCTACGAGCTGTAGGCTTTCTGTCAACGATGCGCTCGTTGTTCACATACGGTAACTCACGGGGAAGGCAACGTGTTGCCACGCTGGTGACTTCGGTGAAGCAAGAGGATGTTATAGTTCTGTGGTTTCTGTGTCGAAAGGTGCAGCTGCAGGCTAGGCTGCACTGTGTTGTTGTGTTTTTTAGGAAGTGCGTATGCATGGGTGGAAATGTGGACCGATAATCGATTTAGAGTTAAAATGGTGACGCCCCTAAAATGATCCACGATACAGGCTAAAAACAGAAAATCTGTCCACTGTTAATCAGCCCTACGGCTCCACTATTCTACAACTAGATGGAAGCCTATACTGGAAAAAGAGAGATATATTTAAACATGAGATATGACACCTGAGCTGGATCTGTATAAAACTTCAGTCTGACTCTGGTCTTTAAAACTTAACTTAGTTAGTTGCTCATTCTTTGATTGCTACATTACATTTAAAAACACACCTCCATCAGAGTGGTCACATCCAGTGTTCTCCGCTGTGAACCAGAGGCCTCAACCTAACCGACACTTTTGGATTTTCTGTCTCATGATCACTCTGAGGGCATAGAGAGTCATCAGTTTAGCATGATACAGTACGTTTTCTAGAAAAATACGGACTATCTTTGACACAATGTTTCTTTCAAGTTTTCAAGTTTGCATAGACAACAGTAGAGAAGGTAGAAATGTAGAGTGCTCAGGCACATTTCCCTGATTGGACCGTCGCATGGCAACATGTGATTAGCACATGACAGCACTTTGTCATCACATGACAGATCTGACTAACAAATCATCTGTTCAAGCATCTCTCCTACAAAGTTATGTTACCATACAGCTTATTTGCATTCTCAATTACGCTGTGAGGGAAATGTATTTCTTCACGGATTACAGTCGCATTTGTGAATTGGAACAAAACCAAACAAAAACGCAATATTTAGTAAAACATCAAGATTTGGCTTAAAATACATATATTTGTTATGGGTTTTTTTTGTTACAAATGTTCTGTAAACACTACGAATGTAAATTTTATAATGTAATCGTTCCTTTTGGTAAAAGTCTCTAAAAATTAAGACTTTTAGGTAGAATTGCTAAAAGAAAAAGTAAGAAGGATAGAGAAATTAAAGGAACGTATTTGTGATGGGTATACAAATTATTTAAAAAAATAATGAATTACAATTTTTAATTGAACATTTTTTAGAACACCAGGCTGCTCTATATAGTCAGGTCAAATAACACCTATCTGGTAAACGCCTAGAATTACTTTTTGAACATAAGGGTGACCCAGGTGTGGAGTGGGTGTGTGTGTGTGTGTGTGTGTGTGTGTGTGTGTGTGTGTGTGTGTGTGTGTGTGTGTGTGTGTGTGTGTGTGTGTGAGAGAGAGAGAGAGAGTGAGAGCGCGAGCCTCAGGGCCGTGTGGTTAGTCTCCAGGTGATGACGCTCCCTAGAGCCAGGCCGGTGACAAAGATGAGGACGAGGCCGTAGCTGTGAGAGCTCAACGACGACACACTCTGCACGGACGCCACCGCCAGCTCCGAAAAACTGTTGATCTGTGGAGAGACAGCTCTGATCATGTGGTGTGGGAAACATGCATCTGGAAAACATTCATGCGACTAAATGGCGATTACTTTTTTTTTAAATATAATTCACTATCTGTAGTCCATGTGACTCCGGAATGTTTTATTGTTGGTGCAGGAAGTGACAACAAACATGAGAAATATCCATCCGTCTTGCTATGGTGCTGTGCACTTCACGGTGAGCAAAACTGTGAATATAGCTTCACAAGCTGAAGCAGCAGCTGGGTCAGCGATGTTCAGCCCCTCAAACTCCTTTGAAAACTTTTAGATCCTTTTCCAGCACCAGAACTTAACCCCTAACTTACTGCGCAGCCACTGTGTTGTTGTCTCGTGTGAACACCACCATTGTTTGTCAATCCCTTATCAGACTAATGTCGTGTCTCCACGGTATAGCTCTGTTCGACTCGACCCACGTTTTGGTACCAGCTGCGCTTCTCTATTCGGTTTCCACTGCGCACCCACCCCCCAAGATCTGGGTCCAGTGAATACAAAAAAAATTGATGCTTGGCTATTTAAAAACGGCAGGTTTGTGCCGGATGTGCTGTGTCGAGGTGGTGATGGGTCTCTCTCAATCGCTGTTGTAAATCCACCTTCCAGTACAACGTACTAGCTACACGCGTTTACATTTTCAATTTTGCCTGGTGATGCTAGTCAATGTGCTAAATCTTAGCCAAATTGTTGGGTCTCACTGTAAAAGCCTCCAGAGGACAAAATTGGCCCTTCAAAATACCACTACAAACACAGAAATGAGTCAGCATTTTAGCACTTCCTGTTCAGTCGTCTCAAAGTCAATGGTTGTTTTTATGCCTGAAATAAGGTCTGCGGTTAACACAAGCTTATGATAGTTTAACTGTGTCAACATGTTTTATCTAATAAGATAAAGTTTTCAGTCTGTTCATCTGACTTCAATAATTTTTATTGCAGCAAAATGGGATTGTCAAGCAGACAGACTGACCAACACTGTCATAAAAACCTGTACGATGTAAGAGTTATATAACTTGCGATGCGCGGACGTCGAGGGCAGAGAGCCAGTTATGCGCCGCACTCTCCCCATGAGTCTGGCTACTGTTGGCAGATTTAACCCCCGTTGTGAGGACAGATTGAGTGTGTGAGGGAAACACTTCACATGCAGGAATCCCGCTAACTGACCGGCAACGCCCACGTTAGAAGCGCTGTCGGTTACAACTACCAGGTTTATTGTCAGCAATCCCCCATTCTTGTGCTGCATTAGCAGGTCTGTCATGTTTGCCCCGGTGTGACTTACGTGTGCGGCTCTAGTTTGAAGAACGTGAGACAGCAGTCACCAGTCCTCTGTGAGATAATGTGCTGTTATAGTCACATAGGAATCCACTGCGCTTGACGTCCACGCATCGCAAGTTAATGCAACTCTTTCTGCTGTACTCAAAGATTCCTCAACTTTAAGCTTCACTTCTCTGTAGAGCTTGGGCACGGCTGTGTCGGTGAAAAAATGCCGCGACGGAGTCATATCCATGAGTCATATTCATCTGTCATATCCATGTCCTTCTTCCCTTCCTTGTTAAAAAATCCAAAATAAGTCCAGACGTCTGATTTAAACGCGGCCGGCACATTTCTGATTTCTTTCTCACCAACTTCCTACCAATCACGCTGACCCGGGACCTCTGCTGACCTCACCAGAGAACAACTCAGCACCATCTAGTAGGGCTGCACAATTAATCGAATTTTAATCGCGATCACGATTTTGGCTGCCACGATTAAATGAGCATGATCGTCGGCGATATTGACGTTTAAAATGCGTGCTCTGCTACATATCAAATCAAGCGCTTCCTCAACTAAGAGTCAGCCAACCACCAGGGGGAGAACGAGATGGGAGGTGTCATGCACGCACCCTGCAGCGGCAGCCTCAAAAAAAGTTCTGTCTGCAGTCGACTCCGGTATTAGTAGAAGAGTAGAGAGAGACGGACAACAGAACAGAGAGCAGACGGTCACGGGTGTCGTGTGAAAGGTAAATAAAATGTCAGGAGCAGAAGGCGAGGAGCTAGTCCCTCGAAAAGGATCATCATCAGTTATCTGGAAGTGTTTTGGATTTAGGGCAAGTGATGTTAAACAAGAAAAAATCATATGCACAGAGTGCGTTATGCTGCGTTCACACCAAACGCGGTGCGAATTCATCGCGCCGCAAATTCGCGTCCATCGCGCCGCCGGTCTCGCCGGGGACCATTTGTGTTCATTCGCGTGAATCGCGCTGGACGCGCTGGAGAGGGGGCGGGGCTTATCGCCCTGAAAGCCGTTCAACTGTCCGCCATCAACCATGGAAAAAATAACCTCTATTTCTGCTTAGTACGTGTTGTGGAAGTCCCAGATATCACGGGAAACTAAACGCTGTCATGTCTGGGTTAATAACATCATCCGGAGCAGCTCCGTGTATTTGATCGAGATGTATTCACTGCGTCTAGCAAGCCACACGTCGCTGTTTACTATGGCTGTATGAGCCCCAAATAAACTGATTTGGCTGTGATTTAACTGCAATAAACCGACAAAAAGGGACTCCGAAATAACTACCTAATGATGCCGATTTGTCTGAATTCATGTTTTGTTAGTTCTCTCCGCAAGCAAATAACTTTTAAAATACTTGTTTTCTCAATGGAGCTCGGATCGATCGGTGCTAGGCTATGCTAACATGGTAGCAGCTCCATCAACACTCACAATAAGTGAAAGTGCAATAAAAAGATGTTGTCCCTAAAATTTATGAATAATCGTGATGAATAATCGTGATCTCAATATTGATCAAAATAATCGCGATTATGATTTTGGCCATAATCGTGCAGCCCTACCATCTAGTGGACTGAAAAAGCAATTGACTTTATTTTTCTAGTATCAAAAAGTTTATATAATAAAAGATCGATACTTGGCTTCCGTGTATTGATAAAATATTGCCACGCAAAATAGCGCGATACTGTGCTGTATCGATTTTTTCGCCCACCCCTAATACTCAGTATATCAGGGACAGACTTTGGCATTTATAGGGCAGGCCCCGCCTTGTTGCAGTCCCGCCAAAAAGGAAATACATATAGCTTTATCTATACAGCTGCATAATCTCATAAAGTGACGCTAACTGAACAAAGGTCTCAGTATCGCTGCGTTCCTGTAACCACAGAACCAACATGGTAGAGGAAAGTGCTCAGAGAGGAAGCACATGGAAGAAATGACAGACATACCCATCCTCCATGATCCCCAATCCAGCCCAGTAGATTGTTTCTGAAAAAGTCCACGGTCCACTTCAGGATATCCCTCACTGACTGAGGGAGGTGAGCCTCCGCCATCTGATGGACAGCAGAAACACAAAAGTGGTTCATACACAAAGAGAAGATGCTGCCGAATTCAATAACTTGGCTGGATCAGTGAAAATCAGACTGTTTCTGGCCAAAAGTATGTGGCCACCATAATATTACACCCATGTGTAACATGTCATTCAAAAGTTTGTTATCAATACACAGCAGAGGCGGATGTATGTATATATATATATATATATATATATATATATATATATATATATATATATATATATATACATACATACATACATACATACATACATACATACATACATACATACATACATACATACATACATACATACATACATACATACATACATACATACATACATACATACATACATACATACATATATATGCCTATTCAATCTAAAATTGGGGCCTTCAAAACAATCAAACACAAGTTCACGTTACTCGGGGCAGAAATCTCTTGCTGCATTAATTTCCACATCTGAGTGTTGCTCTTGTGAATTTCCAGCCACATCTTCTCATATACAGTATACGTGTTTTTTTTTATTAGATTGGCCAAAACTGGGGAGGCAAGGCACTGCCACAGACACAAAGTGAAACGCGCCAAAAGTTGGCTGAGCGATCCTATGGACACCCGATAAATGATGTGATGAATGAAGCTCTGACCTATCGCTAGGCGCTGCAGTAGGTAATGCAAAGACAGATGCATTCCAAGGAACAAGAATCATTTTGGTAGTGAGCATAAGCGCTGATAGCCTCTACAACTAGCAGGTAGAACACAACCCTCCTCATAGAGAGGCAGGTCACAGCACTGCCAGACCTTTTGATGGATAGGCGAGCTCTGAGAAGAACAGAAGCTAACCCACCTTGACGGCCAGCTTGCCGGCAACGTAGAAGAGCACAGCGATCCTCTCCCAGGTGATCCCCTGTTCAAACACTTTGTCCGCCACTTGCTTAAAGCGGTCCCACTTAGAGCTGGAGGAACAAGCCACTCCGTCGATTGCACTGAAAGAGAGACAGGGTGTGGTTTATTTTAAGAAACTATGGAGCGCGTATTACACATCTAACCCGGTTCCATTTTCAGTATTCCATCACGAGCGCTGACACACAGCAGCCGAGAGACTCACTCTTGGAACTCCTTGTCGTCTCGGACCCTGTCGCCGATGATGCGGATCATTTTGCCCAGCTGGGTCACCATCTTCTGCTCCTGCTCAGTCTTCAGCTCCACAGCCAGCGGAGTGAGCGGTGGGACGTCCTCTGAGGACATGTCTCTCAGCTCCTCCTCTATGACCCTGCAGGACAACAGGACGATGAAACACTTTCCCAAACTCACCCAGAGTCACAAACCCCATACTGTGGAGAGAGGCTCCATTTGAAGCTGTGGAAGGTATCTTTTTAAATGCGTGTATACGACACAAATCAAATTAAGCTCAAGACAAAGTGATGCCTCCTTTTAATTGACTTTATGTGATTTTTACAGCAGCGTAGAGCTGCCACTATGACAACAATCCTATTGTTGCTGTGGTAGAGACCTGTCAATCACCGTGTAGCCCCACCCTAAAGCATATCCTGCTTTATGGTCAATTTGACTCTAAATGGAGCATGAGTTACTAAATGAACATCATAAGTAATAAATCAAGAGAGAAGTAGAGTCATTTTCTCATAGACTTCTACAGCCAGAGGAGTCGCTCCCTGCTGGTCAGTAGAGAGAATGCAGCTTTAAGGAACTTCTACATTGGCTTCACTTTTCAGAACCGGAGGTGGTCGTCTGGTCTGAACACAGCACAGACTGAAAAACTGCTCTGAATGAGAAATGGGACAAAGCTAACAAGCTACACCAGAATCAGAATACGAGGAATTTGCTTTGGTGTATTGGTGCGTGACAACAAACACAGTAAGAGAAAATTCAAGAAACAGATAAACAATGGAAACAAATACAAAAAAAGAATGAAAACCTACTGTCAAAGCTGAACAGTTTAAGATGATATTGATGTAAAATCTTGACAAAAGCATATATTTTAAAGCTACTGCTGACAGTATTGTCTGAGCAAACAAAGAGTGGGAGCTCCGACGATGCAACACGAGGTAAACTTCAAATAAAAGAGGATTGTGTTGGTTTTAGCGCTTCTTGCCACGTCCATGGTGACAGGAAACGATTCACTTTCCAGAAGCTGAAAACCCATTACTGAAAAAAAAGCATCGCACACCTCGGTGATGTTTTTTTCCCTTAATTTACTGTCCTCCTGATATGAGTCACTTTATGAGTGGTGTGATTTCCTGTAAGAGCATAACAACTGTCAGTGTAATGAAACTGAAACTTGATCTATATAAAGAATTTAACAATGCAGATTTGGGGCAGAAAAAGTTGTATTTTTCATTTCCAAACCTGCAAAACAGACACAAAAGTATGTTTAGTACGTGAAGTGGAACATATTCTTTGTATAGTATTCAGCTGTGCTATAGATACTGAGCTCAGGAAATTTTCATTATGGCTGATTATTTTCCCAGTTAATCATTTGAAAATAGAAGAAAAAGCCCATTAAAACGGGTTGTTTGGTCCAGGCAACAGTGCAAAAAAGTATTATTTGACTAAGAAAAGCAGCAAATCTTCACATTTCAGAACAATTGTTTGGGTATTTTTGCTTTCAGTATCTTTAAACCATTAATCAATAATCTAAACAGTTGCCAGTTCATTTTGTTAATTAATTTACCAACAGCTCCAGTTTTGATATGATTTTACACGATATATGTGGACCCATCCACATGTCATAAAAAAGATGGAGCCATGACATTTTATTTTTCATTATTATTCAAACATATTTAGAAAATGATACTTAATGATTTGAGCACAACAGCCACTAATCCATGGAGGGACAAATTAATCAACAATGATGACTGGTTATTGCTTTTGGTTTCACTTTGTAAACTGAATATATTAGTATTTCTGACTGTTGGTGACATTAAATCCATCTTGGGCTGTAGAAACTTGAGATGATAGAAAGGAGACTTACTCTTTGATCAGGGCCTCGCCGATCCTCGCATCTGTGTAGGAATAAAAGAGCATCAGTGGAGGTTACAGTAACTTACTCACGATAATTAAATGACACAAGGCCGCGTTAGAACCTCGATCTACAGGTTTACAATGGTGTCACTGTGTTGGATACATCCAGGCGATGTAAAATAAAATACAGCAATGAGAAATAGGAATATGAACTTTAAATTGACTTGAATAGACGTCTTCAAGTGTGCTTTTAGCTTACCTGACATACCGTTTCCTTCACACGCCATGGCCACAAACTAGAAAAACTTCTAAAGTTAAATAAACTCTTCTTCCCTCAGAGACTCTGCCTCCCTTCCTTCACCGTCCGATAAAAACTCCTTTAAAAACTGTATCCGGTGATTAAAACACTACTCATATGATGCGTGTATAATTACAACAAACACACATCGAAAGTGATGTTCTGTCGGTTCTGTCGAAGTAAAACTCTGAGCGCTATGGGCGGAGAGAACCAGCTGTCCTTCGCTTAAATACATCCGTGTTGAAACTTGAGTCCCGCATTAGTTACATGTATGTGACGTTACACCGTAAACCGGCCCAATCCCATTCTCTACACTCACGATCTTTGAGGCTCTCGTAAAGTCTGTAGGCTTGTTTGAGATGAGCCACTTCTGCGCAGAATCGATCACTGGCAGTCGCCGCACAATGCATGGCGGTTAGATTTGTGTCCGACTTGCTCTGACATCATGAACACGTGGGCCACGGTGACCTCACGAGAGCGAGGCGGTCGCAGATTTTAGAGCCAGGCGCCGCATTTGCTCTCCACCGACTCCTTGACCCAATGCATGATGGGAAACGCGTGGCGGATCAAAGAGCTGGTTGGCTCTTAGATTTGGCAACACTCACCACGTTTTGTAGAAAATACTATTTTCTGTGTAATTGTAATGCTTAATGCTAGATTGTTGGCTTTTAGTCTCATGTTGTGCAATGAAGGTTTAATTTAAAAACATATATTGTGTGGTTGATAATAATGCGTATTTATAGAAACCGTATCAAAACAAGTATCAAAGTGTTTCACAGACAGACATAACGCAAGTTTCCACATAAATATATATTTACAAACACACATGAATAAATCTGAACGAGGTCTGTAAACTACAAGTAGCCTACAGATCGGATCTAACAGGAAGTAACTGTTTTTTTGACTTCCTGTTTATTCTTTGAAGGCAGCTGAAAACTGTCCGACTTGACCTCAGCTTTTTTGTCCCCGCCCCCTGCTGCTAACGCCTCCTCTCGTGCAGCTCATCTGGAACGAGCCTATTGAGGGTTCTCTCCCAGTGTCAAATCACCGAGTGTTTGAGGGTTATCTCGCAGACATTAGGCTCGTTCGAGATGAACTGCGCCTCGCCTGGAAAGCAGACGAGAGCAGGCGGAAGCAGAAGGGGGCGTTGACAAAAAACTGCGTTCAAGTCGGACCGTTTTCAGCCGCCTGCTTCTTTTCTTTTGCTTTTTATGGCGGTTGGCTTTCGGGTGCATTACCGCCACCCACTAATCTGGAGTGTGGATTTATGACTCTAATACGACAACCAAACGAAAATAAATACATATACACATATATATATATATATATATATATATATATAAAGATATGTATATCAAATATATATCAATATCTATAAACATATAGAAAACATTTTATAATAAAATAGAAGAAATAAATAATATATTATTTTTTTTCAAATTCTATTCATTAATCTGGTTGTCTCTAAATATTCCAGAAAAAGTTTCCAACATTTGTCACTAAAGCTTTTCTTTAGTACATTAATGATATTCTCCTCTCCCATCTCTCTTAGACCTTTTTTCATAACTTTCTTTTCACTGACTCGTACCTCTAACAGGACAATAAAACATGGTCCACAGCTTCTTTTTCTTCACAAAATTCACATTTTCCATTATTATGCTTTCCAATAACATAGAGGGAACTGTTAAGACTAGTATGGCCATTCCTTCGTCTTGTCATAATCATCTCCTGTTTTCTAGTTTGTCCACTAGATCCTGCACTCCCAACCAAAGGTTTATTACATTCGTTCTGCCATCTTTTTGATTTGTCCGTTTGTAGTGTTTCAAACAGTAAATCCTTTGCTTCTGGAGTGGCACAATTTCAAACTTGTTAGCACTGCACATGAATCTGATTCAATCACCACTCTCTCTGGCCTGACGTCCTCTACCCACTGTAAGGCAATAATATGGCCATCATCTCACATGTAAACACAGATAAATCATCGCTGAGTCTCTTCCCACACTCATAATGGAATTCTGGGATTACTGCTGCTGCTGCTGTTCTACCAGTTTTAGGGTCTTTAGATCCATCTGTATAAATCTGTATTTAATTGTGGTAACTGATGTATGATGAAAAGGTTTACAGCCTCCGGCTGCGTAACCAATACCACCTCCGACATCCGAGGAGATGGCTTGTCCAATAACCTCTGACCTAGGTAATCAAACGCACCCCTCAAATTCTACACGCAACACTGTCCAAGTCTGCTTAGAGGGGCGAAAACCAGGATAACTTAATACCACTAGCCACCGTCGTATCTCTTATTTCAGGCTAAAAACGTTAGTCTCCCCAACAGCCGGATATCAACGGTTTTAGGTGTGTGTGCGTGTGTGCAAATAGGTGCAGGAGGACTGCATTAACTCCAAGGTGGACCCGCTCGATGTGAGTCAACCCTGGGGGAGGAACCCTGTGTAGTGTGGTGGAAAAAACTATTCAATAGTACCGAGTGAGTCCTATAAGACTGAATACTGAAACAAGAAACATTGAGGAAAGAAGTTTGTCTTCAAAGTATTTATTCTCTGCGCAGAGAAGGCTTCATCGTCATACTGACTGCAACGCAGTCTGCAGAGGATGGGCCAAGAATCCAGTGTCTCTCCCGCTCTTAAACATCTCAGCACACAGCGGGGGGGACATCAGATATTTACATTATAACAATTGGTCAGCAGTTTCAAGCTCCCCATTGACACCTTCCGTCAGCCCCTTCCTCTTCTGAGCCTTGTCACACAAAGACATGTGTCTCTGTTACCTTTGATTAAATTAGGATCTTCACACTCAAACATCAACCCGCAACCCCCATTTGGTTACTTCCCCTTATCAAAGCAAAGGCAGACATAACCCATATGGTCCTGTACCCACTCTCCCCAATACACAATCATATGTCACAGATAGTTTTGTTAGTGAGTAAGGCACATAAATTAAATCACAGTACAAATGTACTAGCATACTAAAATTTCCCATCACAGTAGTTGGGAACCTCTCTTGGTTTTCTAAGGGCAGCTTAAAGGCCCTGGTCCTAACATTCTTAACTCAAAATATCAATCTTAATCCCCACTGCTTCTTAATACACAATCACTAGCGTCTAAACATTATCATCAACACTGCAATATCATATATGAATGCTTTAACATCAATTTCCATCAGACTCCTAAGTCTACACAAATTCAAACACAATTATCAATCTCGTATCAGAGCTATGAAGTCGGTCTGAGCCAACAGACACTCTTACCTTTAGGAGACTACGGGAACCCCAACAGAGAAGAGCAACACTGGACAACACTGGTCAGAATGCACACAATACAAACCAGTTTTATTTGGTTTTTACAAAAAGTAAAATAGTCGAAATTACAAAAATTGAAACAAAGATCATCCGTCCGTCTTCACGCCTTCGTCTCAAGTTCTCAAGTTCAGTCAAGAAGTTCAGTCAAAGAGTCCCCCTCGCTCTCCTCTCCTCTTCTTTATCCTCTCCATCCGTCATGTCCATATTTGGTAGACAAATAGTTCCTTTTTTTTTTTTTGATTACCATCTTATCTTGACAGGCCAGAGTTTAAAATTTACGAAAACCCCCCCAGTAACCCCCTTTTCCAAAGAGAAGTGTGAGGGAGGGCAAGTTCTGCAAGAAGGTACCTCACCTTCGACCCCCCCCTCCTTGTTTCCTCTGAGAGAAGAAGTGTGACTGCAAGTTCTGTACGTTTTTGACCTCGCTTTCGAGCCCCCTCCTTGTCTCTTAACAGAAGAAGTTTTGACTGCAAGCTCTGTAAGTTTTTGACCTCGAGAACAACTTTCAAGCGTATCTTCCCGTGCTCCGTGCTTTAATGTTATAACGCATACATAATGAGCCTGATTTTTCCCTGATGCAGCATATCCTATACTTCACTAATTTATGGCCTATCCGATATGGCCCAGGGCTCTCCAGTACAAAGGTTCCCCTAAATCAGGTTTTTTTTGTAACCAAATTATTTACTTATTTGCTGTCCCCTTTGCTCCAGTGATGACTGTAACTCTTCTGCTTAGAGTGAGATTTACTATTGGTTCACATTTTTTGCTTCTTTTTACACATAGATTCAGCATTATAATTATCACATGATTATATTTTAACTAAGGATATAGAGTCACACATTAAAACAAAAAATCATCCTTCAACCATTTTGATACGATATGAGAATACATGTTACAGTGTAAGTGTCAGCCATATGCTCAAACTTCATGATGTCGTCACTTCGTTCTGTTATTAGAAACTAGTGTTAGGTCTAGACTCCTTTCCTGTATTGATATTAATCCTTGTTTTACTTATTATTTAGGCTGACTAAATTCGTTTCATCTAATACTTCTTCTGTGGCTTGACCATTGCTATCAGTTATTCCACTCCCCCATAATGTGTTGTGTGCGTTGAAGTCCCCACACCATACTATGCTTGCCCTATTTTTAGCTTAATTCTATTCTCAAACATGGATTATAATAATTCACCACCACAAATTCCTTCCTTTCAAACCACACTTCCACTACCACATACTCCATTTATTTCCCTATACCTAGTACTCTATAAAAGTAAAACAGCCCCCCCCCCCCTTGTTATATCCATATATAACCATTAGCATATAAATATACACATCTCATATTCTTTATTTTGTGTTAACATCTTATCTCACTTTTGGTGATTCAATAAATAATAATATAGATACTAACAATACAAATAACAATAACAATAATGAGAATCCGAATAAAAATCTATATAATAAATGTGTTTAAACGTCTTTTGCAAAATATCCATAAATGCTGATTTGAAAGGGTGACATTTAAGCTTTTAAAATATATTTATTAAAAATAAGCTAAAAACATACAACATGGTAAATGTGTTAAACGATTTACAGTCATAAAAAAGCATATGGAAATGTATATACAATAATGGAACGTTTTACTTGTTTTACTTGTTTTTTAAGCAACTATTTGCATTTACACGTTTGCTTTTACATTATTGCTTCTGGAATCATTTAATGTAACATGTGGATTAAATGTTCCATTAAAAAATAAAAAAATGTCGCCAATAAGGGTCTGCTCGATTTTTACCCCAGCTCCGTCTGAAAGAGCGGTGCCACACACTGCTGACCGTCAAGGAATACCTACAGGTCTCTTGCTGACGGTACCAATGAGAAAAACAAAACGCATTGCCGTGTCGCTTTTTGATTGCGTCATTAGCTTGCGGAAACGGCGCATCGGCGGATCCTTGCATGCTTGCTCGAGCTACAGTGAAAAGGTTTTGCTTTTCCGGACAACTGAGCAGGTTTTTGACGTGTATTCATCGCCATGTCGTCTCTTCTGAAGGTCGACCGGGACCTGAAGACCAGGGTGAGTGTGTGAGCCGCCCGCCAGACTCCTTGGAGACACTCCGGGCCTGGACCTCGTCCATCCACGGCCTGGACACGGAGCTGCTCAACTCCCACTCTACACGTTCCACCTGGTCTCTGTGACTACAATGACTGCGCGTGTACCGTGGAAACCTCTTATGATCACGTCTGTTGCTATATATGGATGATTATATTAACGTTCACACATTTATTGTTACTTTATTTGTCATGCAGATTGTGTAGGGCTCATCGATATGTCCAAAATCGATAGGTCATGTCATACCTCGATAACAATATAATTCGCGGTATAGCACGTTTTCTAGTAATTTATTAAACAAATAACGTTATGCTATATGAAATAAACACATTGTAAAGGGGAAGAAAAGTACTTCGTATTTTCTCATTTATTTAAGAACTTAAAGTGACAAAAAATACATTTAACAGTTTCAAGTAAGATTTTATAAGAAATATATATATATATAAATAAATAAGTACATTCCCCGCTATACACTGACTATGTTTGTGTTCCGAATAAGACAATAGCTTGTGGTAGTCCCGTAAGCAGAATTATTGTAATTAATTTGAGTTAATATGTGGTCGTTATTAATGTAGACGTTGTAATGGTGTATCACGACAACTCAACATATGATTTAATCTCCATATATTTTCTTTTAAGGACAATAGATGATCATGTATTACATGAATATAACCTAATGAAAGGACAGCATCGCTTGTTGTTGTATTCTACTGACGGTTTCAAAATACAGTACAGCTGTACATTATTGTATATGCTTTTCAAATTACTGTAACAAATATAGGCTATTATATATAATAGTTGAAGTTAGAATTAGGCTGAAATATTGTATTGGGCTGTTTGTAAATACAGTAACGTCAGTAATGCACATAGGCTGGCCCGGAGTAGGGTTGAGTCTTCTCATCAGATGAAGATCATATGGGCTCTAGTAAAGTAGCCAGTGTGTCACCCTGTTGTGGAATCCTTGAGGAATATGTTTGTGTTCTAACTGCCCGTCCATCTGTTGACAGGTGGAAACGTTCAGGGAGCAGATCAGCAGTGAGGTGAGTAGATTTCCCCCAACAAGTTGATCCTCTGTGTACTCTCTGGTTTAGCTCATGCCTTCTGTTAGCGTTGTAAGCAAACGTTCAGTGTATCATGAAACGTTCCCTCCTCTTTACTGCTGTAGGCCGAGCACCTGGTCGCCAGCTTCTTCCCTAAAAAGCTCCTGGAGTTGGATCAATTTCTCAAGGTAAGTGACTGAGGGCTCGTTTCACAATTCAAACAGAGTTCTAATCGGACAGATTTCAGGTTTCAGGTTAAAGAAAACACTGCAGTGCATGCTCTATGGGCCCCATAATGCAGAAGATCCAGTTATTTTCATCTGAATTCTGTGCTGGGAAGTCAAACATTTTCTTTTCATCCATGCCCCCGACCCGACCAGGCTCCTGCTGGTGGGTAGAACGTCCCCCGGTCTTAATCTAGACACTGGTCCCAGCGGTTCAAACGCAACGAGTTCCTCAAAAGATTCCCAGTGCTGTGGTCGAAAAGGGTCTAACAAAGACCACTATATGAAGAGACGATCCCCACTGATGAGTGAAATCATGAAGATCTTACAAAGCACTAGAACAGGGGTATTCAATTAAATTTCCAAAAGGTTATATATATATATATATATATATATATATATATATATATATATATATATATATATATATATATATATATATATATATATATATATATATATATATATATATATATATATATATATATATATATATATATATATATATACTAGGCTTCTATATATATATATATATATATATATTTATATATATATATATATATATACTAGGCTTCTATATATATTTATATATATATATATATATATATATATATATATATATATATATATATATATATATATATATTATATATATATTTATATATATATATATATATATATATATATATATATATATATTTATATATATATATATATATATATATTTCAAGAAGCCTAGTAGTAACAACGTCTGTGTAGTCAACAACTGTCAAATCAAATAAAGAATCAATTATATTTTAACAATTATTATTCTCAGTTTTCAAATTTAACTGGATGGATTATAAATAATACATAGAAATACATAAATAAATGTTCTTCTCATTTAAGTAAAATAATGACTGGATTAAAGAATAACTGACAGAAAGCTTTTGAAAAATGTGCATCTTAAAATGAAGTAATTCATTTTAGAAAAATCTATTTCACTGATTTGTTCTGCAGCTTTAAATTCAGTTCATTCAGGGTGAAGTGATGTCAAAAAAAAGCCACAATTATTATCTCATCTTCTAACAAGAGAAATTAGTGTGCATGGACTTCATCACTTGTTTCAGCTCTATTCCTCTCTGTTAACATCATTGTTGGACAGTGAATGAATGTATTAAGATTCTGATCATATTGGGCTCTTGGCTTTATTTTCTGTGTCTTCATTACAGATGTGAGTGGATAAGTTTACTCAATATGAGACATACTGTTTTTAAACTGCCCTGGTAAGAATTCACCTATAAGAGTCTGTCCAGTCTTGGTTAAAGACTCTGGTCTGACCACCTTTCTCTCTTTGGAGTACGTCATGTAAATTAACTTCTTGTACACACGCAATTTATCTCCTGCTATTTCCTCGTCTCAGCCCCGTGTGTCACGGTGTGTGTACATCTCACTTGAGTCAGGAAACTTGTCAGAATACCCATATTTGATTGGCTGCGCTGCATCACGTGATGTGATTTACAACGCATTGGTCGGCGTGTTTCCTGCACCGCTGAACAAGTGCCGGAAATGCTGGAAAATCTGCGCCGGTTAAAATAGAAGCGCTCCGTCAAAATGTAATACTTCTCAATTATCTATCGGTTTTAGGTCCTGGGTCCGGACCGCCAATTAGTGACCCCTGCACTAGAACATCAGTTATAATTATTGAGTGGTTGTATTTGTCAGTGTTTCTCCATCTGATTTATCTTCTATGATTATTCGCCTGTTAAAAAAAACAACGTAATTTGTATATGATGGGGCGCCCCATAAATCATAGGCCACGATGTCCCCAGTTCAAATATTTAGCATCTCTTTCCCCTCATTTCCTGTCATCTCTCTACCAGCTCAGAGAAAGCTATAACAATGCCCCTGAAATACTTGAAATGTGTTCATACATTTGCAGGCCTTTTGTAATATTTTCTTTTCTATGTTTTTTTGTTCATTTTCAACCTTTTCCATGTGGTCTTTATCCAGGAGCCCATTCTCAACGTGGTCGACCTGAAAGAGATCCATTCAGAGGTTAAGTTCAAAGTCCCAGAGCCCATTCTCTTCACCAACAGCCATGATGGCGTGGACCTGGTGAGTCTGCAGTCTATTCTAGCTGCTGTAGGTCAATCATAATGGACCTGTTAGGCAGGGCCAAATGAAAAGATGCTATTTGGTTGCATTATGGAGCAGAGGTTCCCAAAACTGGTAAACTCATTGAAATCATTGGTTGACTAAAACTAAAGGAAAAAGTATCATGACAGAATTCTCACCACAAGGTCTAAACAGATTCTGAATCAATCAGAACTCCATTCAGAAAGCAGGCATTTTAACAGTTTGTCTTGCCGACAGACCTGTAGAAGCATGAATTCAGACTTTTTACTTATCGACTTCATTATTTAGTTCTTTTGGCATCCTGTTGATCCGTTTATTAGCATTAAATTACAACAAAATCCAATGTGTGACCCAGACACGACGACGTGGACCCCGGTTGATGACGGAAAGAAATGTTGGTATCAGAGATGCTCTGAGCGATCTATTGGTAATTACATAGAGGTACGCAAATAAATCCAAATAATGAACACAGCATAACAGTGAGACTGTGTGATTTAAGATGATGCAGTTGAACACATTAAATCTATACAACACACAAACACTTAATAAGATTTACGTACTAAGTCTTTGAAGATGCACACCAGATACACCCTCGCACTGGAACTGGTCTAGAAACTAGTTGATCTCTCGCCAACTTCTGAGAAAAGTTTTTCTGCACTGAAATGGACAGGGGCTCCTTACTAGCGAGTTTTATTCATTGTGGGTAATTTAGTGGCCAGTGTTTTTTGGAGCTTGATCATACCTGGTACTAGAAGTCAGGATCACAGCAGAGACTTGGATCATACTTGTAATGTCTCTTGAAAGTCTCTTAACTTTATGGAAGTTCAACAATACCTCTGTAACAGTATGACTATGCCTTGCAGTAGATACATTTGAATGAATATTTTGAATGTAGCAGATCGGTATGATGCGGAGCTGTTGAGTCCATTAATTGGATTACAGACAGAAGGTTTACGGTTCATGTGGACCTCCTTAGCACTTCCTTACTCCATGCTGAGAAGTGTCCCGTGCATAAAGGAGATATGTGACAGAGGTATGCAGTTCCTCAGAGGCTCACAGAGCAATGAGCTCAAAACAGAATGAATCACTGACGCTCACACAGTTTAAAAAAAACAAAGGCAGTGTGGCAGGGTTTGTGAGCACCACGACTACCAGAGGGAATATGAAACAAATAGCAGTGTGGTATCTGGTGTCTGGACCTAAATTGGGACTCAAAAAGAACATGAAAAACCAAAACCTAACAAATGACATGACACTCCTACCTCAGACTGTCATTGCAGTGATGTTCTCCTTGAATTTATTGAAGCATTTTAAATCGCAGATCACTTCCTGTTTGTTTGTGTGTGTGATGTGTGTGACGAGAACGGCTCCAGCGTCCACAATCCAGTCCGCTTCTCCCGGGCTGGTGTTCCTCTCTCTGTGT